>JAULBM010305674.1:0-14466 GCA_032357055.1 Geukensia granosissima
TCAAACCTTGATTTCAAATTAAAAATAGAGGAAGGCTCACATAAAACTATATGACAAACATAATCACTTCAACTTTCAAATGTCAGCTTCCCGTTGATTGACAATAATATTCCAGCTGCCTCTTGCGTGTGCCGTATACATCTCCCAGCTTATGTAGTTACGTTTTACAAGAGCATGCGGCAACACATTGATGACACAGATAAGGGTGGTTTACACAGAAACTGCTTAGACAAGTATTTAATACTCCTCAGTAGAAGTCATCACTACAGACATTTAACTGGTCCACACCAAAATCTTGTTTGCCGATACGGAATATCCTAGTCACTGATTAAGACAGGTGTTTTGTCTGTGAAATTCGAAAACAGACTGTTCATTTTTTTTCCTGGAGGTAGAAATTCCCAGAAACCTTCCCTTTTACCCTGAAATTACTTATACCGGATTGAAAAATGGACAATATGGTGGATGTCTTTTAAAGTTAGGAACTGCTCACTTTTCCGGACGACCCGAGTTCACTCCCGTTTTTTTCTGCGGAGTCAGCATTGTTCTTAGTTTTCTTAAAGAGATGTGGCATGATTGTCCATGGGACAACCATCCATCAAATGACAAACGAATCTAAACTTCTACAGGTCCAATTACGGCCTTCAACAATGAACCCACACCCTAACGGAAGCTTTAAAAGGGCCCGAAATACAAAATGTGAAACTATTCATAAAACACGAAAATACACCTAATGCATTGAAAAAATGTTTAACAAATAACAATAAATGAATAATTAAACAAAGACAACCACTGTACTAGAGTTTCCTTCCTTGGGACCCTCCAAGCTGGGGCAGTGGTGTGACAAAACAGCAATAAAACACATTATTAAATCGGTTGAAATGGTTTAATTTTAATCACTTGAAATCAATACTGAAACCATCAACAAATACAACTAAAACTATGCAACAGAAGTATCGACCTTGAAAGAGTACTCGCAGTTGCTGTCTGCTAGTTAAAAGCCCAAAAGCAACCGATCAGGAAACAAAGTTTCCTTTACAACGGTATCAATATAAACACGTCCACTTGGATTTAATGTTGAAATATCATTAGAAGACAAAGAAAAAATTGGTTGTGCAAATGTCAACATAAAAATATATAAACAGGAAGTAGAACATTTCATAACAAATATAAAATGTTTAGTTCCGTATTAGGCTATTAACAAGAAAGTCAATATCAGTACCTGAAAGATTTAATAATAATGTCATTGAATGTTGTGACGATATCCTTTACGAATAGATTAGATTAAACATATACATTATTGTTAAATATTAACAAATGAATCGGACACAAGTTATCACAACTTACAAACGTTCTCTTCATACAATATATATAATTATAATTTACATACGCCAGCAATATGTATACAAAACTAATAATTTGAAAGTCAATACTGTAACATTGATTCTATATAACTGTTAAATACAACAGTAGAATAACACTATCACTAAGTATAAGATTAAAGAGAAGAAGAAGAGAAAAGGGAAAAATACATGTCTAAAAAAAGAAAAAAAAACAACGAAGTCGTGATCAATGCATATCAAATCCTTTAGTTTCTTTGGTGTTCCACTGGAATGATTTAAAAATTTACGGAATCCTGTACGGATAAGTTTATTAAGATGAATTTTAACATCATGTGGATTTTCTTTATTTACCACGTTCCCGTAAAAAGTAAGATGTGAAATCCCAGGTTTCATAAGATGATTACAAGTACATCCAAATTTTGATACCAAATCGTTTTATTTATGAAAGAATTTAGTTAATGTTTTAATCAATTTGTGGTAGCATACACCGGGTAATGAGCCAGTGGAACGTCCCTGTCAAGGAAGAGGAAATTAACAATTGGGAATGAGAAATCGTCCCTCTTGTCGTAAATTTAGGTGAAAATTTCATCTTTAGAAATATATGCATCTAAGTCCAGTAATGGGCAGTTGAGGCTACTGTTATTGGATTTATTCAAGGTTAATTCCTTTGGATAAATTTCGGTAGTGTATTTGGATAAATCTGAGTTATTAACGGAAATGATATCTTCAAGGAAGCAGTAGGGTTGTTTTTAGATTAATATGTACACTATGTAACATGTTCCTTCGTGCTCATGTTCTCGAGGTTGCCGTGTAAGTTGACTTGTCCACATTTGTCTGGCGCTTCAGTTTTCTTTCTTTCCGGCCTCTTCAAAAATGAAAATATTTTTGCTACAGTATCAATTATTTTCCTTATTATGCGGAAGAAATTATTTTTTCTTAAATGAGCTCATGAGTACATGCAACAGAAATGCAACATTGTATGAAATATCACAAAGTTGATAAGTATATTAAGAAAAGCACAATGATAATAACATCAATCTTTCAAATTTCCTAACAATCGAAATCTGCCGATATAAATACGTGTATTAACAAAAGCTTTCTTATTGCATGTTTATGAATTTTGATTTATATTTTCAACTTTCTTTGTCTTCCACAGTATTTCAAGACAAAGGTATACGTTTTTATTAGCATGTTAGCAAAATAGGGAAAAGAAAACGGAAGGAAATATTTTTACAAAATGATGTTAGAAGTCAGAAAAGAAAATAATGACAGCCATGGGATTATAATTACGGTCTAATTCCATCAATAAAAATTATCTGAGATTAACCCGATAATTTAATTTGACACCTGACTTCCCCAATATGGTTCCATAATAAAACAATAAATGCAATCTATATATTTATTATCACACAATACACGCCAAACATGGAAGCCAGACAGATTAGCATCACTTTTATCCACATTTTTTGATAGATTTTCGATCTTCTCTGGATTTTCCATTTCATAGCATTGACATTTTTTGCACAATGACCCCCGCCTTACTGTTCATAATTTCATCAAAAACATTGTAAAATTTCATTCATAAAGTTTTCATGGTATTACTGCAGAGTTTTAATAGATAAATTATACAAAGACAAAACCTATGGAAATGCAATTAGAACCCCTTTTCCCGCCAAATTTTAAATGCCTATATCTAAAAAAACGAGATAACTGCCCCATCTTTGTTCTTCTTATTTTGTTTAAATATGAATGGTCTTTAAAATAAACCATAAGCCTTTCAAAACCCTTTTTATCAGAACAGCGAACATCCTTGAATATATTTGACATAAGAAAATTTTGCCAGCTGAAATATAGGTTTAAAAACAAATACTGCAACATTATTATTAATGTTCAGAACAGCAAAATAGTTTTTTTTCCAAAATCAAGGAAGGATTTTTTTCAACAATATCCTTATCCCCACCTCAGATGATTCGTGTTTTAATTCCTCTGCACTTTCATTTTTCTTATATTTCTACTCCAAATCAGTCAACTCATCAGTGTTTTTGTTTATAGTGTACGGTAGCAAAACATGTTGGTGAATTTTGTGTTTATAACAACATTGTTTCACCCCATTGTTCCAATTACACAGATACACAAATGCCGAAAATATTTTTATAGCAAGATCCATACCAAAACTATTAAAACTTACTGGTCATTCTGACAAAACTCCAAGAATAAACAGAGATAAAAACATGTAAATATATAAGAAGTGACTAACATATTTTCTCCAGAAACGCTCAACTTGCCACTAACGGGGAGATTCCGTTAGAGTCAAACAAGATCTTCTTACTGGTCAGTGGTATCATGCTTGCCACTAACGGGGAGATTCCGGCAGAGTCGAACAAGATCTTCCAACATTTAATTTGATATTGGCTCGTTGTTATATTAATGTGATTGGGAATAGTGACATGCTTTAAGAAAAGTGTTTTCTTGTGGGTAAACATGATAAAAATACAACCCAGCTTGTCGGTCTATTTATAAATTAATTTTGCATCACAAATATTAATTGCTGGACGCGACAGTCCTTCAACCTCTGGACCAAACATCTTGAGTTACCTAGGGTATGTATTCCTATTTCCTAGTTTACTTTTAAGACCAAGATTCATTTTTAACATTTTATTGTGTGATGTGAAAATAATTTCAGTTTTGTTTTAAAAGTACTGAACGACTTGCATTTTTTTTTGCAAAAAACGATTTTGAAGCATTAATATATAAAATTCACACCTTTATGAAAAACACACCTTATAGTAAGCTCACAGCTTCATTCTGTTCATGAAGAATGACGAAGAAACCATAAAATCAGTATTTGGACATCTGGGAAATCATGATTTTCTATAGAAAAATAATCATTATAATAAATCGGATTCCCAAAAGGGACGTTACACCTAATAAATCAGGAACACGTTGGCTGACGTCGATGTTATTCGGGTATCCTACGTACCAACGACGAGATAGATAAAAAGGAAAACCGAGACTGTTCTGAACTAAATCAGGATCTGACAGCGCCATATACAACCATGTAAGTAACTTACTTTACCATGTACAAATTCTAGCATTATTTTTGGGTTTAAAAGAAAATTTGCGTGTTTTTCATGTTGTGTGTTCTATATTTGTCTTTCGCTTCATTTTGTTGGCCATGGTCTTGTCTGTCTTCCGACTTAACGATTTCTTTCTGCCCCTTTGGTATCTTCGAATTCCTTTCATTATTTAACTTTATTCTATTTTTTGGACAACATCGAAGTATAACCTATTTTATGCCATGATATCCTTACCTCAAACAAAAGATATAAAATATTTTCAAATATTTGGTTAGAAGAAGGGGATTCTGGCACGATTGTCTATGAAACAGCCATCCAAAACGTGTAAATCAAAAACTTCTACGGGTTGTCCTAAGGTCTTCGATAATGGAAGCATGTCCACACCATACGGCAAGCTATTTTTAACCCGATAAACAACGTTTTAATTACAACATACAAAGATAGATCAGACCTTTGACATGTAGACTTATCTGCATGTATGTAAACGGCACCAAAGATTTGATCTCGGAAAATCTTAAAGAATCAAAGGAGCGAATTCGTGTTGAATCTGAAGATTCATTATTCAACTCTTTATCTCAGTAAGGGGTAAGGTACCTGGTAATTTTGCAGACAACGAATCTAACAATTTTTAAAAACGCCTATCCAACTGTCCAACTAAATTTTGCGAACAGTTTTACTATTCAATGTAAAAATGTAGACTTATTCAAAATAAAATTTACTTTTCAACGGAACAGACAATATAGTTATCAGATGCAGCTGTATATATTATTTCTGTGTTTTTATATCTCATTATCTGAGGACTGATTTCTGATGTTGCTGTTTGAATCATGGACTTAAACACATATGTTAACAATTGGCAAACGTTAAATCATATAAATCGTCAAATAACATGTTCATATTGCTTTGTTATCAAATGTTTCTGGGTTTATGGAAAAAACTTGTATCATTATGTATAGTATTTTGTTGATTATGGAAAATGCAAGATGCAGCGTAATTAAAAAGGAGATCTCACATCACATCTCAATAAGCTGCTTCAGAAAATTCAAAGTGAAGAGGTCTCAGATTTTCCATGTTCTTGTACCGTGTACTTAGATCTTACCTTTACTTCTACAGTTTGCCACAGAGGTAACAATAAATGTCGATGCTCAGCCATGTTGTATAGTCACGATTTAATCATTAGTAGTAATATCAGTTTTAAAAATTGAAGGTTTTATAAGAAATCAATTGAATTTTCATTCGTTTTCTGTGTGCAAGGGATTAGTAACAAGCTATAAAAGAAAATTAAGTGATATATTTTAGCAGTTTTATTATTGAAAGTGTATTGGAGTATTAATTCAGTATTAAAATTAATGCTAATTTACACACGAAAATCGAGCAGAAATATCAATATGAAAATGAAAAGAAATTGGGTAAATGTCGGAGAGACTGTACTCCAACCACAAGGAAAACAGAGGGAGTTTTCAAATCTTAGAGGTCTCCAAAGACCTTCAACTTGGTTTAAATACCACTCCATGTGAAAAGCTCTAAATCACCTCAAACAAAAAGTCGTGTGTACGTAAAATAATAACGGTTTTACATAAATATTATCAAAAAATATACATTAAAAAGCAAAATCATTAAACACAAAAACAAACCAATGACTGGGACAGGCTCATGAGTCATGAGGTGGGGTTTAACTTGTTAAAGTATTGCACATAGTAGTTGTCCCTCTTGTTCAACCAACTTTATGCTCTTCACCATTAACAAATCGTGATCGATCCCCTCAATTGGCACCCACATTTTCAAATGTTGACGGCTTTGTTCGGGTATAAAGTAGTTTATTAGCAAACATTTAGGCATCACAGGATATTTGGAATATTTGTTCATTACAATGGACAATTAATGAATGAAGCGCAAATAAACGTTAAACTCGATCTGCATGCTGAGCTACCATTAATCGGCCTTAGAAGGAACCTAAAGAACTGAAGACCTTGATTCAGACACGAACTTCAATTATCGTTATTGTGACGAAATTCATAAAAAACGATGTCTGCAGGCAAATTTCATCACTTAAAGACAATGAGAGGGGGTTTCATACTTTTAATAAAAATTCTGTTCAAGTCCATAGAGAAATTATGTAATTATGTGTGAAGAGTAACACGACGGGTGCCACTAGTGGAGCACCAGAACTCACCCTGGTTTTGGTTTGTTCGTGTTACTCCAGCTTTAGTTTTCAGTGTAGTGTTGTGTGTTCTATATTTGTCTTTCGTTTCATTTTGTTGGCCATGGTTTTGTCTGTCTTCCGACTTAACGATTTATGTCTACCCCTTTGTTATCTTCGAATTCCTTATATTAAATGGGCTAGCTCCAGAATATTTGTCTCTGCAAAAATTAATGAGATGCATAACCATAACTTAAGATCAACTTCTAACAATGATGTATTTTTGCCTAGACCAAATTCCAATTTTACAAAAAATCATTACAGTACACGACTGTCAAGATATGGAACGATCTACCAATTAATATTAGAAATTGTCCAAATGTTGAATTATACAAAAACACTGCTTTGATCACTATATAAATACAAAAATATAACTAAAATCAATGTAATTAATAGCTGTGATAGTGGAAAAAACTAATTGTATGCAAATGATTTATTGTATTATGTGCATGTATGTATATTTTAGAATTTGAATGTTTGGAAGGCCTCAATGAAAATTAGACTACCCTCATAAAATAAAGAATTTATTATTGTTGTTATCATCATTATCCATTCATTTGTCCCACGGAAAACTGAGAGGCAAACACAAAATGTTGGAGTAAAAGCGTGTTGTGTGAAACCTCGAGGTAGTGGTTTGTTTCTCAGACCGGGTAATCTACCTTACATTTACGGCGATTAATTGTACTTGAAGATTGGGCGTCGATTGTACGTTTGTCGTGCGTTCGTGGGTTGAATTTTGGCCCCAACAGCCACTTCAAACATGCTCCTTTATGGGCATGCTCCTCTAGACCCATGGATAAATGGACAAAGCAGAAGACGCTGGCCGTCCAGTTTCTTATGTATGAAAGAAGAGCTCTTCGAGGAATCCAAAGATATGAGCATACCTTTAAAATCTGCAACCAAATGGATAAGTTTGTTTCTATAGCACTGTTGAGTTTTCTGTGGACAGTTTATTGTGGACTAGCTAGATCACTGGATTTGCTCTGGCTGGAATCGGTGGTGCTGTCCCCGTTCCTCTGGGATCCTTAGCTTGCTTGAGCACCAATTGCCTCTTGGTCCTCCCAATGATTTCTCGACGTCTCGCCAAGAAGAAAAAAAAACATCAAGATTATGTCCAGTAAGTGAGAATCTACAAATCTAAGTTTGCCATGTGCGCTTTGGACAATAAAACCGCAACACCTGTGAGCTGTTTGAAAAAATTCTACGAAGAGAAGGATCAGCTGCGCCAACCTTTGACCCCTTTTAATGAAGCTGTAGAAAATCATGCCACTCCGTGTTAGTTTAATAACACCTTACGCCATCACACCATTCACGCAACCTTTCCAATGAGGTTTCCACTATTTAAAAATTGTTATTCCCCCTCACTCCCTGGCCAGCCCAAAAGAGAAATACCCTGTCCGATTTTGTAGTTTAGAATTTTGGGAATACATAATAAACATATGACTCCAGTTCTCCATTGCACATCACATGCAAATATAAATGCTATCGGTTTTATGTTTCTATGTTTGTTTGGCAGATTATTTAGCAGTGGTTACGTTGTAATTGATTTATAGCTACCTTATCTGGTAGCGTTAATATCTTGCATAAGCTGCCTTTTGATTAGCTGTGGGGACACAAGTTTATTTTATTGATAATGGTGTACAGCAGTGAGTTCGTGCACAAAAAGTAGTAGTGAGTGAGTATTTGTGGATGTTGATCTGGTAATAACGTCACAGGAAAGCACGTGGCAGAAACATACAATGAGGTCAACGGAACCGGAAGTGACCGATCCGAAATTATCCCCAGTTTCCAAGGAGAATAACTCAATTTTCCAGCCATTTTCAGGATTTTCGGTTTTTTTGTACTGCTTTCAGTTTTTGTGAATCTCTCTAGGGTTTCCTATAGTTTCACATTTTGCATTTTTGGGCCTTAAACAGGTTTTGTTTGGTATGGACTCCGGTTTATTATTTAACACTGCCAACCCTGAATTAATTTTCAAAAATCCCTAGTTTTCGATTCTTTGTAAACTTATACAAATTTTATGCGAGTGAGTTTCTGGAATGATACTTGTGCAGCTTTATAAAGCAGTAAAGGAAAAGGGGTGGGTGGGATGGCGGGTGGGAGGTGTGGGATGGAGGGGGTGGATGTTGGTTCCAACCTTCGATAGCAGCTGAAAATTGGTCATTTTGGCCAGTTTAAGGACATTTTGGTTACCATGGCAACATTTAGCATATAACCACTCACTCCATACTGCAGCTGCAGATAGAATGGACACCAGTCTTTCCAACCATGATGTATGAAAGTTATGCCTAGGTGTAATATTGCTCGCGGTCAGGGTTGTTGTAGCCCCTTGGAGCCAAAATTGTCAATTTTGGCGATTTTCACCTTGAGGGGGTGGCAAAATTCAGATTTTTTAATATATTCTTGTGGTCTGGCATATGCAACAGCCATTGTTGTTGTGGCAAAACAAAAAAAATGATTCGGTGTTAACCCAAACTTTAAGCCTCAGAGGTCCAAATGACAGCCCACCCAGACCTAAAACTGCCATTTTGGCAACTTTTTGACCATCTGGGTAACATCTGATGATCCTGTAAGCAACAACTTGTGTATGTTGCTCTAATTTGTAGAATTTCTTTTAGCCACTAGATCAGGCTCATTACAGTGGCATATCAAGGTGTCTTGGGGTCGTGTGGGGGTTGAAACTGAAGAAAGGACCAATGCATCCTTGATACATCCGCCCTGAAAGGGTTAAGGGCGTTATATGACCTGTAGAAGTTTAATTTCGACTATCATTTGGTGGATGGCTGTCTCATAGACAATCATGCATTGCATTTATTATAATAAACGTCACTTCCGTTGTTGTTTATATGAAGTCATATTTTTGCCATTGGGGTTGTAAACAACGACATCGCGTTGATTGAGTAATTCTCAAATATGACAGTCACAAAAGTGAAGTCACTCGCTTAGTCATGGAGTAATACTGAGGGAAATCTACCACTCGTCGCAACTTCGGTCGAGTCCGTACCCTCCTCATACCTCGTCTGTATAACGTCAGTTGCCATTGGAACTACTTTCGGAAATATTCTATGTAAAGGTATTTAATGTTGCCTTTCTTCTATGTGGAGGCATTTAATGTTGCCATTTTGATAACTTTTTAATGAAGCGACAGGTCTTCCTTCTTTCGTAAATCGGTCGTCGCATCAAAATGTATTGGCGTAACTACATATCACCAATCGTCATACATCCGAGGTTTGATGTAATGTACCGGAATCAGCCGAGGATGGCCGAATGGGAAATCTACGGAACTGAATATTTTCCCAGGATGCCAGGTTAACGAGATTTCCCGCCATTTTATCGGTTTGTATATGGTTTTCTGCTGTTTTCGTCGTGTTCTGTTGTTTTTCTGAATATATGGAGGGTTTTTCATGCGTCCAAGACTTAGGCCTATAGTTCTGCTCAAAGAATAAGTATCTCTGTGCATGGGGTTTCCATCCGAGGCTAAGACTTTTTCTTTCGTACCAAGTTTGATTCTTACTGCGCGGGTTTCTTAATCTCTCTTGGGTTTTCCAGCTGCCCATGTTTAAGAACTTCAAGCAAATTTTGTAGGAAGCTTGATTCTACCTGTGCATTGTCAAACGAGATAGAGAGTGGTGTTTCCCGAGCATTTTTTAGTTTTCGAGGTTTCTAGGTTTTCTGCAAAACACGAGACCCAAGTTATAGTTGCCCATTTGGTCCTTATAAGGCTCGATCATTTCTCTGTATGGAAGTAAAGGCCTTTCTTATAGTTGAATCCGTCTTCTTGAAATTCCTTGTCTTTCTGTTCGTAACGTGACATCCCAAATGGAACAGTCTTGCCCCTTGTCTTCTCTATCGGTACTGTCCCTACCTGATTCACAGTTGTCCATTTTCTAATAGTATTCGTTGCTTATAGTTTTCATGTGACGTACCAAGTTAAAACGGCGACTGATTTCAAATGCAGCTAAACATTTTTTGTCATCGAAGTTCCTCTTCGAGCATCGACTGACAGTCTTTTCAATCATCCCACAGTAAAACAGGTCTGTGGTGGGGTTGCCCGCTCTTTTTACAAGCGTTCTGCAAAATATTTCCCTTGGGACGGCTTCAGTTCTTTTTTTATTGCGCTAATCTTCTTAGCCCAATGTTGTTAAACGTTTCTACATTCTTTGCAGTGTCCAATCTTACCGTAGAACTCATGGTATGTGTTTCCTTGGCTGTGATGTTTGGTTTTGGAACGTCCATGAAAACGATTTCTTTCAGTCGAATTTTACGTTCATCTCGGTGTTTTTTTCTCTCCTCAAATCCAGCGGTATAAGAAATAGGACGTTTCACATATCTAAATCTTGAAAAATTCCGCGCTCTGTTCGAGTGTTCAAGACTGAACTGATTTGTAATAAATTATTTTTGTATTTTTTCTCGTGACATTTTGTTTTCTGTTTTATGATTGGCTAATTTTACCGTCACGTTATCAACCGTTTCAAAATCAATCCATACACCTCTGTTTGTTGCTGCTACATCCGTCAGGTACTAAAATATTCCTCTCGCACAAGACAATTAACCTTTGTACGTGAAAAATTTGTTCAAACTGTTCTACGGAATCCTAAATCCCTCTAACAGTCGACTATTCCTGCTCCCGCTCCTCTTTCCGCTCATGCTACTCTCGTGCTCATTTCGTTCCCAAACATCCAGTTCATGATACTGCTGCTGCAAATTCTTCAACTTTCTACATTAGTACTTTTTCATGGTTGCTCCTAGGACTTTCTTACCATCTACTTTTGCCTCTTTCTGTCTTGCAAATGCTCTTCTCGTGTTCATTTCGCTCCTTACATCCAACTCTTGCTGCTACTGCTGTTAGTCCTTTACCTGTCGACAAGAGTACCCTTTCGTTGTTGCTTTATAGCTTTCAAATCATCGTCCCTTGATGTCCCCGCTGCTCTCGTGGTCTTGCTCATGTTACCCATGTGCTCATTTCGCTGCTCTGTTACATCTAATACCTGCTGTCGCTGCTTCTGTTAGTCCTTTGCCTGTCCACACGAGTACCCTTTCGTTGTTGCTCCAGAGACTTTTTTAACATCAACTCTTGCTGCTCTCGTGGTCTTGCTTATACTACCCATGTGCTCATTTTGCTCCCTCACATCCCATTCCGCTATTTTTATATTCAAGCGAACAATTGAAATATCTCTGGCATTTATATGGCCTAGATTATACACGCAACTTTGTTGTATTTAATTCTACGCCAGTTAAGTTATTTCTCAACAGTTATAGAAGGAAATAGAAATTGATTTAAATATCATCAGTCGAAAGACAACATTTGAACACAAAAGGAATTCTAAGATACCAAAGGGTCAGACAGAAATCGAAGACAGACAATACTAATGCCAACAATATGAAACGAAAGACAAACATAAAACACGCAACACTACACTGAAAACTAAAGCTGGAGTAAAACGAACCCCAAAAAAAAAACAAGATGAGTTCAGGTGCTCCGGAAGGGTAGGCAACTCCTGCTCCACTAGTGGCACCCATCTTGTTAATCCGTAGTCAAAATCGATGTATAGTCACAATCGATGTAAGTCACAACCGGTATAGAAACAAATTTGTATTCATGAGAGTCGGAAGATAAACATAATCATTTGTGAAATGAACAACAGACGTGTCAGATCAAAAACAAATGTACATTTCTTTATTGACTGTATTTATAACTTTGTGAAATATCATTGAAGAAGTAAAACATTACGACAAAGGAAAGATAGTAGGCAAAACTGACAGGTTAGAAGAAAACATGCACTCTTTATCCAAGACAAAAAACTAAAGACCGCGAAGTCAAGACTATACTGTAAAGTCATGAAAGAGTAATCCATGTTTTACAAAACAGATGCCTTCTGGAAAAAGATATCGTTAGTTTTACAACGCTTTGGTAAGGGTTTTAAAAAAAATCCCATGAAGCACCTTTCGTGGAGGAATTCTTCGTCCAGTGCCTGGGTAGGCAACGAGAATCAAAGTACTTAGCCTGAAGATAACATGAAATGTACGGAGGAACCCAAGCCAGTGCCATTGTTCAGAATTTTGTTTTTATTGTAAATAAAAATTGTGTGATGAATTTTCGTGTTGGTTGTCAATCTTCAAGTACCTTTCAGAATCAGACATGTCGTTTGGAAGTTTCCAAATATCGACGTACCCCAGGGATACTCTATTTGACGAAGAAAGGTGTAGCAAAATCACAGACCAGCTTCAACTCCAATTATGTTTGGTGACCGGTAACGCATGTTGACGACATATTGGACGAATTTCATTGTGCACACCCCACATGAAAAGGACGGATGACCTTATTGCACTTTTTACCCAGAAGAGGACATATCCTTTCATGCCTGTTGTTTTGCGTTGATGACCAATAAGAGGAAAAACAAGTTCACGTCTCTGGACCAACACCTGGGAGGAAATGTCTATGTGAAAGGTAAGAGTTTAAAGGAAATGACAAATTTTCGTCATTGCTGGTTCGGCATTACAACTATAAAAATCTGACTCCACATGGAACCGTCTTGACCTTTGAAAAGTAAGAGAAGCTGAAGGACGTCGATAAAGCCATCCCAGACCTCATCCCAGAACTTTGTCGTGTTATATGACTGACCCGAACGTCGAGGAACAGATCTTTTGTGGTAAATGTCCTTACATTATACCTGATCTAGACTATATTTGTGTTTACTTGAAATTGACACAATAGACACTCTAAAGTCCGCCGCATACCTTGATCTTCATCCCGAAATTGACAATGGAGGGAAGCTGCGCAAAAAACTTTATGACAAATGTGATGACTTCATCTATCCAAAATTCAACAACTTGTTCATTGGCAGTAACATTCGAGCTGCTCCGGATTATTGCATACAAATCTCCAGGCTCATTTGTTTTTCAAAGCATGTGTCTTATACTTCAGTGACGTCATTTCCGGTAATATACTACTTATGTCCTTTACCATAATTTCACAAAAGAGTGATATTTAGTGAATTTATCACATTCAAGACCATTTCTCAACAACTGTAATTCCTGGAGTCCCTTATTTGGTTCAAAAATAAATGTTGATGGATACTTCTACTTACCTGCTCTCTATATAGGTCAGGTCATTTGACCTTAATTTTTTTCACGGTCTTTTGACTTCAGTTTTCAATAAGACACGCCATAGGTCGTCGTTACTTGGTGTGCTTATTAATTCTTAGGAGAACCTTTCAATCTGTCGTATGTCATAAGTCCATGGCTTCGTTTCATGGACGAGTAATTTTGTAAAATTTGCAACATATCTACATATTCAAGCTTATTTTCTCAATAAGAGAGCAACCATTTGATTTTTATGTGGGACTAGGATTAAATTTGAAATAAAAAGGCAGGACAGTATCATATGGCCAAAAAATCCAGGATTACCATTCGTGTAAATAAAAAAGGCAGGATGCCTCTGTTGAACAAATCAGGATGTTTTTGTAAATGCTTTGATGTTACAAAATGCTGATTCTCTAGTTGGCAGGTCAGCCATGGTGGCCAATCACTACACGCTGCCTACTAGTTCCCAGTTCTACTCGTCTCTTCTATTTTATAGCTAACACGTTGCGCTCTCTGTAGTCTCACCTAGTTTTCTTAAAGCGTTCTCTTAAATTTAACATTCCTCCCTAGCTTTTGAAATAACCTCTGCTGTAAAACATCTACCTTCTTCTACACTGGACCCCCCGAGGGCGGTCGGGGTATAGAAATAGGTCGTTCGGTTTCTCCGCCTGCAGGTAGAACCCCTGCTAAAGGGGTGTCCGTTAGTTCGAGCGGGATGTATAAATACTCGAACTCCCCTTCTCAAAGGTTGTGCCGGGGAAAGAAT
>JAULBM010305685.1:0-14464 GCA_032357055.1 Geukensia granosissima
CTTTCCGGTGGTGTGATACCTATTTTGCCGTATGTCTTATGGACTTTGGTTTGTTCGGTAATTGTGTTATATACTTTTTTTAATAGAGTAAAGTGTATCCTCTTCATCATCCAGGGACGCATGTAACATATTTCTCTTTTATGCGTCCCTGACTCATCTTTTCATTTTTTTTCTGGTAACAAAAGATCACAGATATTTTCAACAATTCGCACTGTTTCAATTTTGGCAGTTTCATCTACACCTGGGATTAACTTGAAATGGCACATGTGTTTCTTAGTCCCAGTCTACACTGAGCATGTTTATTGTCAAATTATTCTGATAATTTTGTTTGTATGTAAATGTTAAGTAATTTTGAAATTCAGCTTTTAAAACCGGGGACGTTATATACATCCCTGTTAAAACTAAGCTGGTGATAATCAAAATTATATTGTTTTAAACTTACTTAAAAAAAATAATAATTTTATTTGAACTATTATCTTGGACTAAACGGAAGTACAGGGGCATGAGAAAGATTTTGTGTGGATCTGGTTGACATCGTGAAACTGCTACATTATAGCGTTTCCCCGGGCAAAATGTAAAATTTAACGTGATCTTGTTCCTTCTGGATCATTATACTTCTTTTGAATTTTTGTGAGACCACAACTGGTTCCCAAATTTTCACAATCTGTTTCTCGCTTTACGTTTGACCTTGGGACACCAGAAACATCATTTTTGGCTTGCTGACGTGTGTTTGTTGTTTTCTGGATATTTTATGTGAACAAAACTTAATTATACAAGATGGCCATGGAATTTGAATATGACGAAGAAGGAGGAACGTTCTTTTATTTCCTCCTGTCGTTCTGGGGACTTGTCATCATTCCAGCAACATATTATTTGTGGCCCAGGAAGAAAACAGATGGTAAGATAAGATACGAGAGATTCGGAGTCATGCATTTCAGTATTTGAATGTATAAAATAGGCATGGATCTAATGAAAGATAAAGATATAGATACTATTTATTTAATGTCCAAAGTCAGGATTATCATCAAAGAAATTTAAAATACAGGAAGTTAAATACATCCAATTATTACAGTATTCATGGTATTATACATGACATGTACATGTGACAATGAACAACACAAATCGTTTTCCTCTGTTTGGTGTTGCTGTTACATTCAGACCAAGTCTCACGCAATTAGCGTGAGACTCACGCAATTTGATCTCAATTTGTTGGCAAATTCCTTTGATCTTTTGTTTTTCTCTTTGATCATTGAATTTGTTAAGCAAATCTCACGCAAGCTCGTCATGAAAACTTGACAGCCCTGTACATTATAAGTGTTTTGTTTGGTGACAACGCTTTTAGGGAACTTCTGGCTTGGGGAGCAATTTTCAAACAGGCTTGAACTGATAGATTTTCCCACAAAACCTGACATTCATGATCTGGAGTAAAAAAAGTAGAAATTGTAATGGTGACACCAAACATTTCTTTGATGGATGTCATTCATTTGTCTGTAATATGAACTTGTCTGAACACAGATCAACAGCAATTTTTTTAAGGTCCATACATCATGATATTTCGCTTGTTGTATTTTTAATTATTGGATTGTTGTTTTTCACACTAACATGACTAATGTCCCAGGTTAGGGGGATATTTGATCACTCACAATCATGTTTATCCCATCCACATAATGTTTGACTGTCCCAAGCCAGGAACCTGTAGTTCAATGGATGTGGTTGTTTTCATATTTTCCTGTACATGCTACATGTCCAACATTCATGATATTGTGAACAGGTAAAATTAATTTACAAATTTTTTAATTGTATCTGAATTATCTCCCCTGATTTCCAACTATGCCTTAACATTACTGTGTATTAATGTCGATGGGAATTTTGATTAATTATCCAAATTTTAAATTAAATCATACTAATTAGTGACAGGATGTGAAATTATCAACAAACAATTATTTTTTTTAATCAGTTGCACAGGTGAAGTTGTTCATTGGAGAAATATACAAAAGTTGTACATTGCTCTCCCATAGGATCTATTAAAGCTTATGGCCAAAGTTTTAATTCGAAGGGGTAATTCAAAGTCAAATGGGAAATCAGTGTAATTAAAATTTTACCCTATGGCTACATTCTTTTTTTATTTTCCTTTGAGGGTACATGTATAACAGTTCTTTTGGGATCACAGCTGTTTAACATTTGTCATATGCTTATTCTGACCAATTTCATGTACATCATATAAAAATATGAGATGTAGCATGATTGTCAATGAGACAGCCATTCACCAAATGACAGTTGAATCTAAACTTCTACAGCCCCATTATCATGATTATGGCCTTCAACAATGAACCAAAGTCCTCACCATAACAGAAGTTAGATCATATGCTGGCACAATATTGGATTTTTGTAGTGCCAGCAAAAGAGAAATGAATATGATTTTTTTAGAATAAGCATGTTACATAGGTTACACAGATGTGACTATAAACGAACATGTGTTAGACCCTAAAGGAAAAATTAAAAATAGAAAAAGAATGTACTGTCATATTTTAATTAGGCTGATGGAATATGGTCACCAGCTGTATATTGTATATTTCATTTGGTCTAGATGAACATGAAGTTCTTGAAATTCATAAAGTTTTACTGATCTTCCTATTTTTTGCCCCTAGGGCACAAATGTATAGATCTGATGAAGGTAACACCAGAAAAACACTTTACACAGTTCAATTTTACTTTTCAATTTTTTCTTATAAACATACTTAAGATGTGAATTGATCTTTCTGGCACATATTTCATATTCTTTCTTTTAATAAATTACTGTAAATTCAGAAATTATTGCGTGCATTTATTATTGCAAAAGTTGCGATGTTGGTGATAATGCGAGTTTTAATAATGCGATTTATTTAATCCTGTAACAGAAAACAACCAGCAAAAAACCAAATGCGAGTTCTAATTTTTGCGATTTTCATCCTGTCGCATTATTCGCAATAATAAAAACATCGCAATAATTTCTGAATTTACAGTATATAACCAATCTTTATGTTTAACTTTAAACTATACAGAACATTCAGTTAACTTTTAATTTTTCGGAAATATAATACAGCCAATTTATTTAAAGTTAATTGGGATGGTCTACTGATTGTCGATCGCCGATTAATCTAGACGACCACGGTAAAACACAGAAGCCTAATGGGATTTCAAAGAAAATCGTTTTTTAGTGAAACATCATAGCCCATATCAAGCTGGCTTGATAGAAACGGTCTTTAACGTGTGTTCTATCAAAATTCTGGCATCCATGACAGCCACCTTTAATTGGTCATTCGGACGGTCTCGGTGGTGTAATGGTTAGCGTGTTCGCCTCGAGTGCAGAAGGTCGTGCGTTCGATCCCCGGTCGGGAAAAATCAAGACATTCAATTGGTATTTGCTACTTCTCCGTTAAGCACGCAGCATTTAGGAGTTAAAGCAAAGACAGGTCGGCTCAGAGTCGGAATAATGTGTCTGGGTAAAGTGACATGTCTTCCTGCGGACTGCTGCTTTCGTGAGCTAGAAGGTGTTGGTCTAGTGCATCATCATTCATTATTCATTAATATGCTCTCGTCCTGAATATACATGAAATATGTGCCGCTGCACGTTAAGCAACATTCATCCACATTCGTTTCCAAGCGGGTTGCTACCTGAGGGCCGTGACAGTATACTATTCCAAAGAAAGGCTTATTTAAGTTCATTTCCTGTTGAAATATGCAAAAGTTGCATTCGAATAATGATTGAAATGTTGCCCTTTTGTTTGTCTTGTTTTTTAAAGTAGTGGTGGAAGGACTGTAAATTTCGAATCTCCCATTTCCTGTTTGATTTATTTCCTAAATATTGTAACAAAGTAATATTTTTTACAATGTCAATTTTATTTCGTTTATAGCCAGGGGCTCATTGAGGGAAAGAATAGGTTTAATTATTATGTTTATATAATAACTTTGTAGTAATCAAACTATTTTTTATAGCTGCAGTATAAATTTGATCAATGTTTGGAAAAATACCAACATTTTTGTATTCGGAAAGAAACTGTTGAAGGGCTCAGTAAACCTCGCCCTTCCCCAGTTTCTTAACCTCATACAAAAAGTTGATATCTTTCAGCATTGACCTAATATTGTATATCTAGTCCTTACAAGGAAAGTACATAATGTAAATATCCAAAATTTAGAAATGTATTAAATTAAGCATAAAATTCTTTTAATAATTGTGAACTTTCATAATCTATGTTTTTACCTTTTCTAATATAAAAATGTTAAATTTGTTTATTAGAATATAAATGTCATATAAGTCACAAAAATTTTACATTTAAAACTCTGTTTTAAATTAATAAATGTTCTTAAAAAGCGATTATTGCAACGGATATAAAAAAGCGGTATAAACTCTAAAAAATTGTCACTTTGTCACTGCGTCTACATATTACTGCTGTTTAAGAAGTTCGTCACGCATGGCTGGAATGATTCCTTTACGAAAGGTAACATCAAGAAGTTCATCAGCATTCTCTACGTCAGGATATTGACGTAATGCCCATTTGAGATAGACCAAGATTTCATTCCAATCTACGTATCCGTCGGCATCCATATCAAGCGCCTGTAAGGCTCTCATAGTGTCCGAGCATCTGTAGCATGCAAAATATGGAGCCATAAATCCATTGTAGAATGAATCAAATTGCAAAAGATCATCGCCCTGTACTTTATCTTTTAGATCCCATTCGTCCCATCGGCGACGTATTTCAGCGATAAGATTTCTTGCGTGTGGGGAGTCAAGTTCGCCCTTGACTATGACGTCCCTCATTTCGCTGTTCAAGGATCCACCAGACCGGTCGAATAGTATGGCTAAACCAGCCTCACTCATGTATTCCTCTTTTCTACAAAAATATAAACAATAGAGAAAACAATTGCAATTATTTCTAATCATCCTTATACATGTTACACATTTAAACAGAAAAATAACTACTAGCCGAGTTTAAACAAGAACTTCACCATGGAACTCCAATTTACCACAGTTATATAGGCTTTGAACTTTGAACTTTTGCCATGTCTATTGGCTATACTCTTAAGTTTCATTCAGATCTGTATTCCTTCCATAGTTATCAATTTCAATTTTGCATAGTCCTTGTTACATTAACATATGGCCTAGTGATTCCACGAACAACAGATTTTCACCTATTCTTAAGAAGAATGATTGAATGAAGTGTGGTTTAAATATAATAATTCGTTTAAGAGTTATCTTCGGAAATCATAATTTTCGGTCTATTCAGACATTATGACCTTGACTTTTGACCTAGAGACCCCGAAATTAATTAGTGTATTTTTCTCCCGTAAGATTGTCATCACTTTTAGTTTTTAGTTTCTTGTCTGTCTTCTGACTTGCGATTTCTGTCTGCCCCTTTGGTATCTTCGAATTCCTTTTGGACATATTTAATTGTTTAATATAAAAATAAGAGATGTGGCATGATTGTCCATGAGACAGCCACCCACCAAATGACAGTAAAATTTAAACTTCTACAGGTCACATTACGGCCTTCAATAATTAATCAAAGTCCATACCATAACGGAAGCTGTAAAAGGCCCTAAAATGTGAAACTATTAATACAGACGACAATCGACCTAAACCTTAATGCAAAAATGGTGAACATATAACAATAAAGGACTAATTAAACAACGAGAACCACTTGACTACAGGTTCCTGCTTTGGGACAGGAACATAAGTATGTGGCGGGGTTAAACCGGTTGGCGAGTGCTCAACCCTCCCTTTAAGCACTCCAAAACACATAATTTTGATCAATAAATACTAAGTGCAACCTTAAACTCTGACACAGAAAAAAAAACTCTCATGGCGAATAAATAAAAGAAAAAAGGTAGACTGAATAAATTCAGTTGCTCAACTTTACCTACCTGTTATTTTTTAAATCATCTAACATTAATTCTTTCATCTTATAAGCCTGTTCAACTGTGAATTTTGGGTTATCTCCAAACAAATTAACCAAACGGGCTTTGATCATTTCTGGCGAAGCAAGAGTGGTTATTCTAACTGGAGGCTGTTCGCCAAAGAAATCTGCCAAATCGAATTCTTCCTTATTTAAATCAAAGACAAAATCCAAGGCACGTGCGCCATATATCGGCTGTTTTATGTGTGGATCTTCGCCCGTTGTTATTTTCGTGACGTTGATGGCCGCCTTACGAAGATAGCTGCAGTTGAAGCTTTTAAGTACTTTCTTGTTTCCAAGTCGAACAAGATTCATCAGTGTAACACAGGATGCGGCATTACCCATTGATGAGCCCTCTAAGCACACGCTTGCCCAGATTCCATTCGCCCCGTGCATCAGGACCTTAAATTAAAAAAAAAAACAACATGACAGACCTCCCATAATTCTGGTTTCTTTTCAATACATTTATTGCAAGACATGGAATTAAGAAACCCAGCTTGCGTCCTCGGGGACACCACAATCTCTGCAACTTTAAAAAATCGCACAATTATCTTAATGCGTAGAGATCTAGAAAGGGTCATGTAATGCCACAATAATTTTTTCGAGTTTTTAAAAAATTATAACAACCAAGCTAGTTTTTAAACATTAACTGGGGCACTGTTTTTTGATTGGTTTTACTCTGACTGTGTAAATGGTTCTTAGCCTCCAAAAGACTGGTAAAAGTTTACCACAGACAACAGTTGTGTTAATCTATATTTATATACTATATACTGCGCATACGCGAGGGGGGAAACCTAGCTGTATTTATTTGTTTGATAAGTATTTTCTGAGTTTCTAGATGGTTTTTCGTGGTTTGATGTAACTCGAATAATACAAGACCTCCTAATCGTCCAGGGTTTCTCCGACTTAAGAAACGATCAATAGTGATTCGCTTGACCAAAAATATTATACTATGGATGGAAATATTCATTTTGTGTTCCGTCTGTTCAGTCAATGCCATATGAAAGAGGAAATAACCATTTAATAAAAGAATAAAAATCTTTATAATCATTGGTGTTGAACAAATAAATTTAATACCTCCAAAGCTGTGGCATCACAGTAACCGAATTTCTCATGGACGTGAACAAGTAGATGCGCTTTCCATTTATTGTCATCCATAAATTTTCTGATATACTTTGCCCACATTGCACATTCCTCGGGGAGAGACTTGCCTCTTGGTTCTTCGAACATCAAGCCAAACGGGCGTATCTTAGGCGGGAGTTTGGCAAGAAAATCGACTACTTCGAAAACTCGGTCCGAATGTTCTGGCATGGTGTCAGGTAGATCACGAAAACTGACAAACACTTTAGAATCTTTATGGAGGTTGTCATGGGACCAAGTTATCCACTTTTTCAGCAGCTGACACATTTGTGGAATGGTGAATTTTTTGAAATCATAAACCATGTCTCCCAAATCCAGTTCAAAGATGACATTCCACAAACCAACCTCCTTGAGTTTTTGTATTCCAACGGGAACTGACTCCGTATCAGGAATTTTATTCTTAGCACCTAAAATGCATGTTGTAATTACATAATGGTTTTTTTCATAATTTCACTGAATTTAATACTATTACCTAACATACCGTAAATTCTAATATCGTTTTATTAAAAACATTTTTGATTTTTATAGAAAAATGAGATGTGTTTTGTTTGTCTATCAGAGAGCCATCAAAAACTTCTAAATTACAAACGTGTACAGGTTACACAAAGGCCTTCCACAAAGACACATATCCACACCTTACCGCAAGATGTAAAAGGCCCCAACAATAAAAAGTGTTGATTCAAATGTAATTGCTATTGGCCAGGTTAGTATAAAATGTGAAACAAGTGGGTTAGAAATTCCTGGCATGTACATGAAGTATGTGGCGGGGTTACACATGTTTGTGATTACTTTATCTCCAATAACCTGAGACAGTGGTGTGACAAAACGACATTTAAACCTTACTTTATATTTATTCACTTTCGTGTTCACTTTCAAGTTCAATATCAAAAAGTCATTATCATTTTTAATTAAAAGAAATTATCATAGTTACGACAAAAAAAAACCAATAATATTTTGTATCGGCCGATATGAGTTCGACTTCGGTCTCAGTCAATATTGATTTTTTGTCAATTAAATTTTAAATTTTAATCGACCTCTACATAAGACTATAATTGTATTCAATATTCAATAGTGAGAATAAGCAAAAACCAATACAATACATAATCGGAAAAAATAGTTGCATTTATTAAAGTGGTTTTAGTTGTTTCAAATTTGTCTCTTTGAACTATACACTTTTGATCTCTCACATGGGTATTCTACAATAGACTTTTAATTAATCAAACTTTTAAGAATATTTATTCTTTTTTAAATGATTCTTTATTCATTTCTTAACCTACACTGATAGAATACTTATGCCCTTCCAAAGTTGGGTAACCCATATTTCCGAGATTAGACTGTTGTGCTATCTTAAAGAATTATGAAGCCTCAATCTTACTGTATTGACAAGCTTAGTCAGATTCTTAAAGTGCTAGCTCACGAAAGCAACACTCCACAGAAGACTCCACTTTACCCAAACAAATTATTATCAGAGTCTTTGCTCTTACTCCAAAATGCTACGTGCTCAACAGAGACGCAGCAAATTTCTTTGTCATTGCTTTTCGGTTTTCAGTCTACAGCAGCAAATATCTTTGTCATTGCTTTTCGGTTTTCAGTCGGTTTTCAGTCTACAGCAGCAAATATCTTTTTCATTGCTTTTCGGTTTTCAGTCTACAGCGGATTAGATTCATTTCCAGAATTTCGTCTACGAGATGTAAGCTCTGCGAATAAAGAATCTTGGTTTTCACCTTAGCAAAACTGCTGGTGACAGAAACTTGTCGCCGATATACTATAAGATTTCCTTCTTTACGATACGGAAATGCTGATAAAACCGAAAGGCACGGTCACGCCCTCTATTTCTGAATCTGTGATGATTTATCGCTCTACTTTTGCTTAAACCCCAATATAAATTTTGAACTATTCGAACGAAATCTTTTTAATCTACGGTTTGTTCGAATTGTCATTTTATTACCTCACCATAATAGAGACTCATTATCCACCAGACGCTATATTTATATGCGTCTGGATGATCGAGACTAACAGCGCGATAAATCGAAAAAGAACAGTTTAACATATCCCCGTGACCAGACCGGAGATCGAACCTACGATTTTCCGCACTCGAGGCGTTTACGCTAACCAGCGAGTCGGTATAGGAATGATCATATACCGTTCATAACAACCAATATCCGATATCGAATACGGTCGACGAATGGGACGTTGAATGGAATTAGACTTTTATTGAAATTTTTTACAACAGTAATGAATCTGGAGGAAAAGGAAATTCCACAGGATAAGATGTTCATCGTCAAAAAGCTGTTCACTTATAATGCGAAGTTAAATAACATGTTCTCCGATGGAGTAAGAAAGAAGAACAAGAAGCATGCGGAATTCGGCAGTAAAAGACTTTTCATATAAAGTTTGAAAAGGTTTCTTTTGATACAACTTAGAAAAAGAAGGTACAAGAGGTTTCACAAAATAAGATAAGTAAAGACAAATTTTTTAAAAACAGGGAGATACACTGATGAGAATTTCAAAGTTAATATGATGTGAAAAAGAGACGATGTTGAGTAATGATCATGCTCCATGATAATATTTTTATAAGAATTTGATGAAAAAATAGGTCATTTGTTACTGAATTTAGATGGGTAAGTTATTAATAGTTAATAAACCTAAAAAAACAATTTGGGAGGACAGTGAAAAAAACAGACTAACCGAAAGAGTTTCGAAGGACAATCGAGACCACAAACAGACTAGTACTCTCTATTTAAATTTGGGTTGAAAAGAAAACAAAGCTGCAAAAGATTTCTCTTATGATTTTGAAAGAATTACAAAAACAAATAGATGGGCAAGATTTTAAAAAATGGATTTGTACTTCAAAATTTGGCAGACCGATATTTCAACGGAAAAATATCCCTTATAGATAATTAGAAAACAGACTTTCTAATGAATCTAGACTTCTGTGAACTTGAAGGCGTAAAAGAAAAAAAAACTAACGGAATAAGGATTTATTACACCTTTATTTTCTTGAAATATCAAGTTATTTGAAATGTTATTATAGGGACAATACTATAATTTAACATGTTTATATTTGATTCGGATGTTTTGAATATAATCTAATATATTTACCTTCGGTAATTTCAGAGAAAGCAAACAGTCCCGTTCGGTCCTCGCCTCTTTCAACAAGTTGTTTGATAAAAACATCATCAACGCGTGTCATATGAGAGAATGATGCAACTATGGTGTTTTTAAAGCCACACTTCTTCACCTCTTCATAAATTTGCCACTTTGCTTCAAGTGTATGGCCTCTTAGTTGTCCTACTGTACTCTCACGAATCGAGTTGTCCAAAACAAAAATATCAAGGTCACGTAGCACATCGTACTTTTTTGTCTTTTCTGCAACCTCCTTTTGGTAACGGTTGACAACACCTTGGAATCGTGACATTTTCTGAAAAAGAGAAAAAAACTTGCACGTATTTGCTATTTTGTACGTCAACAAGATGCTCAGTTGGCTGAGACTGTGTCGATTGCCTGACAATTGGCTAGGCAGCCATGTCTGATAGAACACAACAAGAACTTGTTTCTCCATTAATAACTTCTACATGTACAAATTGGGGTAACTAAACAGTTTCATAGAAGGAGACATTTAAAAACCAATTGCATAAAAGAAAACAATTGCGAATCGCAGCCAAAATTTGTAAAGTGAAATTTCTTACCAAGGGCATTCTACCGACATAACTTATGTTAGGCATTTGACTAAATGGTTCTTAGAATAAACTGGGAGCCAAAGTATTGCAGTAGTTTTGTATTGCAATTGAGACAAAAAAAAGGAAATTTTTGAATACACAATATGAATTGAAAGCCAGAGAAATAACATACAAAGATCTCAAAACGAACTATATTTAGGAAGTGTTGTGTGTCTTTCAGATAAAACTTTGCAATTACAGCAATAGAATGCTCCAGACAGAAGAGTTAAGAGAATATTGTTTAAACCAAGCAATCTACAAAGGGAATGGAAAATCTGAACTGCTAAAAACTTCTATTTTACAGAACATGGTCAAATATTAAATATAGCTGTCAAGTGTATAAATAATACATTTTCAAGTTACAGTTCAACATTTTTTGACAGAATGAATACGATAATAAAATTTCTGTCGTTTAAATGATTATAGATATAAAAGTACGTTTTTTTTTAAATTTTGCAAATCAAAGGGATATAAAAATTTCCGGGGTTTCAACGTTTATAGATGCATAATTACAGATCTTGTGTCTTATTAAAGGCGTTCTTATTCCGGAAATTTACGAATGCCGCAGAGAAAATGGACACAGTTTATTTTAATTATTTTAAAAACTGACAAAATGTTTATCTACTGACTTTTATAAAAAAAAATTTCAAAATGGGGATTTTTGTAAATCATAGTTAAGAATATTTGTGTGTACTCTCAAAGATCAATTCATCTCTGGAAGGTTAAATTTTGACAAATTTGACAAAAAAGACAAATGAAGATTATCTTTAGAACATTATTTTAAGATCTGTGAATATTGTTTTCTTTGGAACCAACATCGACTCTCTGCTAAATAATTAACATCAAAAAGAAATTGAGGGTAATATTTTATTACATTTTTGTCCTATATGCCGTCGATATGATACTTCTTGGCATTTGTCCATTACCTTGTATTTTTTTTTTTGCTTTAAATGATTTTTTTACCCTTAATCCTGTCGGACTTGTTTTGATTGATGTCTTAGCTTAAGAGAACCAGATTTGCTATAAACTAGAACTAGCTGCCAGACACGGCGCGTACTTTTTCGAAGTCGGTACATCCTGTTGCCTCTTCTTTCATTTGTAAATGTTTGCGTATTATGTATCGATTTCAAAAGTTAAGTTAATTGGCTTTAACGTTTTATGCCGTTTTCTCACACCACTGTCCCGGGTTTGGGGGATGCTCGAGAATCTCACCCATGTTCATCCCTACCTCCTACTTAATGTGCATGTGCCCTGCCAGGAACCTGAAATCCAGTGGATGTTGTTATTTTTAAGTTTTTACCCGAAAATAAATAAGAGGATGTAAAGCACGGCAAAGCGTTTTACGATACCTTTTGTGAAACGTTCGCCACGCCCCTATGTTTTCTAGATATACATATAGCTGATTTTATAGTCGGTTTGCGAATATAAACGTTACTATTATAAAAAAACTTGGTGTGGAAGAAACAAGTATGACGTCTATATTGGTCTCAATTTAGAGTTTTCCGCAATCACGATTATAAAATGGCGTTCACTTTAACGACGAAGAATTTTAAAGAAAGTATTCAAGGATCATGTGTAAAATAATCTGTCATTTACGAGTTTTGTGATTGAAGGATCGTTTTACGTTTTCGTGCTTTTTTCGACTAAATCGCGCTACGCTTATGTGTCCTTAGTGAAGCTTATTGCCCTCGTACAAATAAATTTTTGGATAAACACCAGAATGACAGGACATTGATGTTCTGCGACAAACGCTTAATAATACAAGCGCAGACAGCATGGACATATTGCACGCGTGTATAGTTTACATAATCGTGAATCTTCTGCTTCAAAACCCAGCAAGAGAAAATCAAATTCAAAATTACAAAGAAACAAAGTACGAATGGAAAATTTCATAGAGAGAAAAAGACAACATAATTTCAGTTGTTATGATGACGAAGAACTCTTTGTTTTAATATATTCCGATAAAAGTGAATTATAACAGGCATTATTTCGCGAGTTCAGGCAAGCAAAAGCAATTCAAGAAGGAATTTGAAAACAATTGGAATTTAGCCTATGATGGAAAACTTCAAGAAAATGCAAACATAACAATAGACAAATTTAAACGAAAAAATCTGAGGATCCAAATGTATCAATCGATGTATAATAGAGGGAGGGCTATAATAGTGATTGCCTGCATAACGGAAATGAAGTACCGAAACCCCGACAAGAAAATGAAAATCTATGGCATCGTTTAACAACAGAACTGAAAAAAAACCCGCAAAATCAAGAGAATGCAAAACTTAGCTCTTAAGACAATATTATGATCCAAATTCCAAAATTCATGATAAACGTTAAAAGAGTATCCGTAGTTCGCTCAGGAAATAGAATGAACCAGTTCAGACGTTCAAAACCATTCAAACCAGAGATACATTTATTTGTTTGATTTGGGTTTTACGCCACTTTCAACAATTTTCAGTCATATCGCGGCGGTCAGTTTTACTGGTGGAGGAAGCCGGAGTGCCTGGAGAGAACCATGGACCTTTGGCAGGTAACTGACGAACCTTATCACGTGCGATGCAAGTCAACTCAACCCATTTTTGTATGGTACAAAGTCAGGCGAAAACTCACACCGTATAGGTGAAAGGCTACAGTGATCTGCACAGGTAAGTTTAAATCAACTACCTAGACCACTCGGCATCCCAGGACCCAGAGAACATTTATCGCGACGGTGATTTCAAACTTGGGGCCCGAGTTCAGGCGGGAAAATGGAATATAATTAATATGACCCAGAATTCGATGACCGTTTTAACTTTACGATTTATGGACATGATTTAATATTCTTTAAATATAACTTAGAAATGATTATAATCTCACGATTATAACGTCTCTTAAACGAACTCCATATTTGACAATATATGGTTATAGGGGTGGAGATCTCAGCCGTTTAAGAGTTATTACGGAATTTGTCATACTGGGTGGGTAGGGCAAACCCGGGGAAAAAAATTTTAATACTGCTGATATCGCCATGTCATATGAAATAAAAAAAATAATTATATGATTTAGGGGTCGGGACCTGAACCGTTTAAGAGTAATTAGCAATTTTGTCATATTACGGGGGGTGGGCTACCCCTGGGGATACAACCAAAAATTCTTCTGGGACCCTCATGTTATAAGGAATTTGTCATATTGAGGGGGTAGGGGTAACCCCCGGGAAATTTTTTTTTATAATACTGTTGATATCCCTATGTCATATGAAATAAGAAAATATATGGTTTAGGGGTGGGGATCTGAACCGTTTAAGAGTAATTGCCAATATAGGGGATGTAAGGGGGCGGGGCCAAGCCCCTGGGACATCAATCGAAAAACGAAACCCGGATGGTACAACTAGCTATCAAGGTCTACTATCATGCAAATTTTCAAGTTGATCCGACTTACGGTCTCTCAGAAATGTGTCGGACAACTTTACGTGCAAAGAAAGAAAGAATAATAATAATAATAATAACTCAGAAATACTGTGTTGGGATGCCAACACAAAAGTCGCCCAAACCCCGTGTTTGCCAATGGGGTTGCTGCTACAAAATTCATACGCATCCAAAGACATCTTCCTTTGAAGTTTCATAAAGTTTCAATCTATATCTGTTGAGATATATGCTCTTAAAGCTGATTGGTCAATTCAAGTTTCCATGGTTACGC
>JAULBM010305696.1:0-14463 GCA_032357055.1 Geukensia granosissima
ATGTAACAGAATATCAAAAACATATTTCTGATTTCAAGAGTTATCTCCCTTAACCTAGATCTACTACCTTAAATGTAAGATGTGGATTAGCTGTCACATATTATAAATGTATCACAAAATACCAATATCAATTTGATGCACTGCATGTCCATTTATATCTCCTTAGCAGTGTTCCAAGTCAAATGTTGGAAATCCGGTTTTAATTTCACACCACTGACTTCGGATTTTTATATTTATTAGTGCACTCACTACTATTAAAACTCTCATTGTTAACTTCTTGAGTAATGTTATGAGAATTCTTCAATCAATTACTATTAAAGTGTAAAACATTTATAAGCCTTAGCAATTTTCTTTTTATTTATGATTTTGCTACTTTACCACATACGTTTATTAAGGAAAAGTTTTCATATCTCGTACATAAACTTATTACACATTCCATTTCATGAATAAATTTGTCCGAATGACCTCGTCTTAATCGGTGTTAATGGCGCCGTTTTACATTGTGACGGCCAAATATTTGTAAAGTGACGTCAAGTTTTTTGCAGGAAAGCGCATAAACTGTCAATTCGTCTTTTGGTCATTCAAAAAAGTCTAGTTGTTCCTTTATATGCCGCAATAAATATCATTCGATTTAGCAATAATGTGATATTTATTCGTGGTGATTCGCGTGGATTTTGAGGAGTGACTATTCCAACGACAAACTATTGTTACCAAATTCCTGAAGAAGGGATTTCATTCCAAAACGTTTGGATTAGACTTACGGTTTCAGCAAACCATAATTCGACAATAGTATAGAAAAAATGTTTAGAGTAATTTTTCGGCAATTCCTAAATTTCAGAGAATTTTGTTTATTTTAAAAATATCTGGTTTGACTTCTCTCCATTTAATATCGGTTTTGTAGGTTAATGAAAGGCACAAACTAATGTTAACTGATATTGTAAATACAAGTTTTGGAACATGTAAAGTATTTTTTGTATATTTAAGAACACATGAATAAGTCCAGATGAAATCTAGATCTAATCATGAAGAAAGAGATTTTAATGTTCTTACTATTGAAGTATTGTCAATATAATACTTCAATGTTCTTACAAACTTAGAACGTTGTTAATCAAGATGCCTTCTGACTTATTTATTAATTGACTTAGTTTTCATATCACTAATTTTTAAATGACATTTTACCATCATGGATAACTGAACATGTCGGATAAAACTGTTTAATTTAGAAATATTATTTTCATCTGAATGTAGCCAAATATTCTCGACCAATTAAACGGTAGGATTTTTCTCTTCTAAATGTAAAGAACCATGCCTATTCATTTGGGAGTTGTTCTGTTGTTGAGCTTCAATTTTCATGAAAGATTTCAATATAAAAATAATGTAAAATTTATCATGCTTTGGTACATTTAGTGATATTTTCATGTCAATATAAAAATAATGTATAATTTACCATGCTTTGGTACATTTTGTGATATCAATTTTCAAAATTATAAAATATGATATTAAACATAAAGGAAATACATTTGTCAAATTTAAAATTCTGCATATTACATTTATATGACTAGTTTAACATAAAAGAATGTATTGCTTTTGTTCGACTATTGTTTAACTATCAATTCTCATAAATATTAATATGACATTTATTTTTATCAATCATTTTTACATGCTGCATGGGTGATATCAATATTACAAATCGTTAAACTACGCACTTTTATTCTCTCACATGGGTCAAGAACAAACAACAGATCATGGATTTAATTGTTTTTATGAATCTATTTTCATTTAAAACTATAATTTATCTTCCGAAAAGTGATTTTTTTATCGCTGGGGCATAAATTGTTATAAAAATGATGACTTTAAAAAGATCTTATAAGAACTGGGATCTATAGAAACTTTTATTTTATTACCAATGCCGTTTATCAACACGATAATCCCCTATTCAGAATATAGTATTTCAGAGTTAAGGGGACAAAATCTTACTGTTTCATTAGTTAAGAAACACCTTACTGTTTTCTCAACTTTTTGGGCTTTATCTTCTTGATCCATCATTTGAAGTTACACAAATGAAAATAAATTATACACTGTGATTACGTTCCGTTGATTGTATGAATAGGAATCAAGTTATAATAATATCCTTTCCAGAATAAAATGTGTAGTAAAATAGAAAAATGTGAAACGCTCTTACCATTTAAAAAAATGAAATTCAAATTAAAAGAAACATAAATGTTTCAACGAAATAAACTGTTTACTAGGTCGACTGCGCTTTATTGCAACTGATTCACCGTTCCATATGCTACTCTTGTGAGCCAGTGAAGCTATACGTAACTCATCTGCATACTCGGTTGCGCTATTCGTTTTTTATGTGATATAGAGTGGAAATTAAGAGTGGTAATTCACACTTGTTGAAGGCCTTCTGTAGACCTGTAAATTGTTTTCATATTGAACAGCGTCCAGAAAATGATAATTCTGCCAATGTTGTTCAGAATCGTGATTAAGATAGCTTACTCTGACCCCAAAACATCGAATGCAAAATTAAGTTTTATGGAGGATTTAATGTGGCCATTAAATGTATTTCCAGATTTCAATCGAACTTATCCCGAATGTTTTGGTTTTTTCAACAAAAACTACGAATTTCTGCAAATTACAAATTGTTTCCCATAAAAATTGTCCTTTTCTTACGTTTTGGTCCCTTCCTATGGTGTTTATATTTCACAAATATTTCGATTGGACGTGTTTGCCCTTAAGTTTCTGACTTTAATTATTACAATGTAAACTACATGTGACTGATAAATTTTTCCGACATGAATTCAAATATCAGTCTTCTCTAGACTTTCACAAAATTTTGAAACCTTTACAAAGATTTAATACAAAATTACGGCTGCAAATGTAGCATTTTGAAACGAGACGAAATATCACATCCTTTATTCGTTGGACATATTTCAGATAAAGCATATTTTTCCATTTAATCTTACTGTTCAGTTAAATTTACCATTAAAGGTACACGTTTTAAGCTGAATTTAGAACATTAAAGCTGTTTTTGTGTGTACAAGTATTAATACCTACATTGTACAGATATTAGTTAATCTAACATTGAACCAATTTTGTGTTTTCTCGTGTTAATTCACAACACAGAGTTTGATAACATCTGATGATGAGATGCTTGATGTCTTTTCATTATCGGGAATCTCAACGTTTGCTTACTGTTAGTAACTGAAAGCATTCATTAGAGACCTATCGTCTTTTTGTATGTATTTTTGTTTATTACATAAATTATCAGTTAAGCCCAGATCTTGTCTCTTCTGGCTCTCCATTGATAAGTCTTTGTATTGAATTTATGTAACTAGTGCATTTCTGGTAATATTTGGGTAAGAACATTATGGTTTTAAGTTTACAAATTTATCTTATATGGGGTGATTAAGCTTGTTTCAAAGAGTGTTGAAAGGCGATTAACTGAGAATTAGCTTGCCGTAAATGCACCAACAAGATGTTCAATGATCATTAATATAATCCAATATTTTTGTAACGACTTATTTGATTGGCTTTCATTCTACGTAAAATTCACAATCTATTTGCCGTAAATAAGATGAACTCCTATAAAAAACTGCCATATTGCCGCCATGTTATAAAATATACAAAAGATTTTATATGTCTAACTAAAAAACTACCTTTAGAACAAGTTTATCAAAATTCGAAGCGTACAAGAAGTCTATACACGTCCGTACATTGTAGTTCACATTTCAAAATTGAAGAGTTCCTGTGACGTCTTGTTGTTTCTATGACGTTAGTCAGAGGCAAACGTTCACATCGTTTCGCGGATTTTCTTTTTTACCGGTTTTTATTATAAATCAAAGGTTTATTACAATGCATTAGAATGGATGATGACAGAATTGTATTTTAAGATTTTCGGACGTAAATCTTGATTTTACTGTCGCAAATATCCGTTTACCTGGCTCAGCTACGCATCAATTTGCGACAGTAAAATCCACGATTTACGTCCTCAAAGCTTAAAATACAAAACAGTTATCTCCTAATATTAAGGCGTTATGTTATATAACTTGCACACCAACATATTTTGTATACTTACAAACACAGCAGTTAAATCACATTTTTAGGAAATTCTTATTAGGATTGTGTTTCTTCCTTTCCAGCATTTATTCCACATTTATATTTTATGCAGATAAGTACTTTCAAAAATCAGTAGTGGGTTTAAATCATTAAAAAAAGAAGACAACCACAGCAACGTAAATTTAAGGGTTTAACGATATGATTTTATCCCCGCCTACTTCATATTCAAGTAAAATTCAGTCTTAAGATCTGATTAAGAGACTGGTTACATAAACTTATTTGATCTTTTTCTGCGGACATTTTTTTTTTGCAACCTAAATCAATCCACTTGAATCCAACATCAGTGTGTTTTACCTTTTGTCTTTCCTTTGTGTGATCGGTGCAAACTGCATGATAAAAAAATCACTTTAAGTAATCGCAGTCCAGTCTTTCACATAATACCTGTAGTGGCAAACTGACGCAGAATTATAAATAAAATTATAAATAAAATAATAAAAATACTTTAAAATATTTTAGGTAAATCTTTCGTGTGCAATCCTACTCACCGTCACACTGAAGACCTGAATATCCCAATGCGCATGTACAATCAAAGGTAGAACTACCAGTTGGGGTGCACGTTCCACCGTTGTGACAGGGCAGATTTTCACATATGTATGCTAAATGAAGAATATATCACAATAAGACATTTATACTAAATACAAACATATATAATTTAATGCTACTGATAAGAAGTTACTCCTTGAAATACGTACAAAACATATAAAAATAATATTTTTGTAACATTTCTTAACCTGTTTAGTGAAACCATTGCTGGTTGAATTGATGACACCAATGTTCTTAAGCCTAAAACTTGTTTGTTTCTATGGTTCTGATGATTATGTCTATAAAACGTTATTGTATTGTAACCGGATTTCGAACATTTTGACTTCGAGCACTGGTGCAAAACAACGAATTGGCCTACAATGCATCAAATTGATATTAGTATTGTGATACATTTATTACTACCACTGTATGCCACTGCTGGTGGATTTTAGTCACCATGGACATTTTCAGCAAAGTAGCCATTTCTGTAGTTTCTGGCATGGTTAATTACATTGCTTTTAATTTCCGTTCAAAATTTAAAAAAAATCATAGGCTCTTCCTTCTGATATAGTGGTAATCATAAGGTTAGTTTGGACTTTGTTTATTTAGATTGTTTCGGTTCTGATGTTTGTGCTATTGTATTTTTACCGAATTTCAAATATTTTGTCGTCGAGCACTGCTGATGAGTTGTAAATGGCCATACAGCGCATCAAATTAATATTGCTATATTGTGATGCATTTACCAAATGACCTGGACTTTCCCCACATGGCAGATGTTCTTTTGGATTTGGCTGTTTATTTTGGTTTGAATGAGTTTCCATTTACTGTGTTGTGATCTAGGTTTGTTTTAGTCCAAACGCTGCTTATGAGATGTTACTTTTTGATGTACATTTACAACATAAGATGATTACTATTTCTACAAATTTGTAAGCCTGAAGTTTGAATTGACGTTGAAATCATCCATTGTTAGATCAACTCAATCACCAATTGATTTAACAGTTATCTATGATAATTAAGTAAAGAAAATTGAATACGAGGATTTATCAAGAAGAATGGAGAGTAATTTTGTATCGTCGAACGGCCCCGGCTTTTAGAATTTCTTTTTAAGAAAGATATCAGCGATATTCAGTAGCTGCAAATTTAAATATACTCCTTACAATATTTTTTGTTGTTTATATCCATATTTAATTTTTTTTTCCAAACATTTTGCATTAATTTCAAATTTACATATGTAATTAATTAATACCATCATAGCGATGTTCAATCAATGAATACATATATGGAAATAAAAAGATGTGGCAGTAAACATCAGAAAGACGGTATATAATCTGAAGTCCATCAACAAGTGTAGACTTATCCTGTTAACATTTTTTTTCTGAAAAGTGTTAACTATAAAATGTTGTAATGTTAAAGACAAACTTACTATTGCACGTTTTGCCTGAGTATCCTAGCAAACAATCGCATTGGAAATCTGAAATTCCATCAGGCATGCATGACCCATTGTTCAAACAGGGGGTGCTGTCACATATAAAGGCTGGAAAGTTATAAAATTTCATTATAATTATTTTCTTAATATCAAAAATCTTTATTTAGAAATTATTGCTATATAAGCCAAATCATCAATCATTTAAACATGATGAAACATAAAGAAGCATGACGAGTTAAATTATTACATCAGTAGTTCCCACTTCTACTAATATTGCAATAAAATGATATTTTTCTATGTTTTATACGTAATTAAACATGTTAAACATACTTTACAAGTAATCTTGTATCAGCAGCATTAGAATAAATAGTTTTGTATTTTGAATGATTGATTTCTTGTCATTTCATCTTTCTTTAGGTATGAAATAACTCGTTATGCCCCGTTTGAATTCTTATTTCATAATTTAAGATTAGTTTCAGCTACCGTTATAAAGATTCTCTTACTGGATAATGAATGATTTGTTGATTATCTGCGACCCGCTTGACAATAAAGACACAACAAACACTCCCAGGTCTGACTCATACCTTGATCTTCATCTCGAATTTGGAAATAGTTAACTATATCACAAATGTGATGATTTGAGCTTTCCAATAGTCAGCTTCTCTCACCATCCCATAATCGTTGATTAATATAAATGTAATTTTCTTGCAATTAAAAGTTATCCATTATCTACCACAATCCCCCATCAATAAAATTAAGTGTCACGATGTGGGTGAAATATTCTCAGAAAATTGCGAGAAAATCCAATGCTTTAAACAAATTCAAGCAGTGGTCAATTGTCAATTTTACCTTCTTTGTGGACAAAAGGAATGATACGAATAACGAAATTCGTAGTCTTCCATGTGTCATTGTTATTTGCATATTTTATTATACTACCCGTTTATGTATCCTACGTAAGATTTCATACCATCACAGAGGGGTCCTATATATCCGATTTGGCAATCACAGTCAAATGTTGAGCTGCTGGTAGGTGTGCAAGTCCCATTATTACTGCATGGTGTTCCATCGCAAATGAAATCTAAAAATGTTACAATTAGTGAAAAAATCAGCACAAAACTGGAACAATTTATTTCGTCTTGTAAAGGTCGATCAATTAATATTTGGCATGTAAATTACAAAAGAAGATTAGCTCTAGAGATGTGGCATAATTGTCCATGAGACAGCCACCCACAAAATGACAGTAGAATTTTAACTTCTACAAGTCCCGAAAGGGCGTTCAAAAATAACCAGAGAACATCACATAAAGGAAGCTGTAAAGACCCAGAAATACAAAATGATTCATTCTTTTAAAACCAAATTTGAAAACAACTCCCTAGCCGACAATAAATCGTGTTTTTGTCCACAATACTGTTTTAGTGCTACTCTATTTCATTAAAACAAGTTGACAAGGATGCAATAGCCGTGAAAATCTCAGCAACCAACACACAGAAGCTTTGAAAATGAGATAAAAAAGAAGAAAACCAGCACCACAGCAAATAAGCATTTTTACGGTAATATTATTTGCTGCTCATTTTCAGAAATTTTTGACAGCCTTTTGGTTAATTCCACTTTTATTTAATTATTGCATTAACATTATTATGCAGTCTTCATTTCATAACTTTATTAATGCCATTTGAGATTCTTCTGATGAGAGGTTACTACTTGAAATATACATTTAGCATGTCATAATTCAACATATTTATTCAACGTTGGTATACTTTTGTTTAGAGAAAAATTATGAAATCCGTTGCACTTGGTTGTACTTGAAAGATTTGAATAGTCAGAGCGTGCTAGTAAAAAAAAAATTAATATTAAAAAAAATCAAATTTTCGCCATATTTACAAATGCTTTTGTTACGGGTACTTTTTTTCTTATCTGAGTAACACAACGTTTGCCACTAGTTGCCACTAGTAAAGCAAGAGATGCATACCCTTCTAGAGCACCTGAACTCACCCTGGTTTTTCGCATGGTTCGTGTTACCTTAGCTTTAGGTTTCAGTGTAGTGTCGTGTGTATTAAGTTTGTCCATCGTTTTATTTTGTTGGCCATGATCTTGTCTGTCTTCCGACTTTTTCTGTCTGCCCTTTGATATCCTCGTATTCCTTTTAAATGAAGTAGGATTCTGTTTTCAGGTTTCTGTTACTAATCTTAAGATATTTTTAATATAGTGAATCATACCCTGACACAAAATTCCGGAATATCCAAGAACACAATCACAATCAAAGGTTGTTACTCCAGTCGGGACACATGAGCCATTATTAAAACAGCTATTCCCCTCGCATACATAATCTAAATAATAATAAATAAATGTAATAAAATTTTGATAAAATTCTTCTTTTTTCAAGTTGAATGTTTGTTCTCGTTGATATTACAATAATTCAGTTCTTTTCCAAAGGACATAAAAGAAAGCTGAAGAAATACGGGTTGGACTAATCCTTAAATTAACATAATCATTGTATAATATAGAAATACAAAACCGAGCACAACATTACCAAAATTCCTTAATAAAATATTGATAACTTCCGTGCCATTTAATATTGCTGGATCACGTGACATATATTTCTAACTGAATTTAAGGGGAGTTTGTTCTTTTCCTCGTATAATAATAAGATTTTTAATTTCATTTGAAAACTGATTGCTACAATTTATTTATCATGACATTAATTTCAAATTTGTGAGACCAAAAGCTCACAGTCCAACAAAAGCAAGTCAATATCGAACAAAAAAAATACATAAAGAAGAAAAGCAGACGGTCAAAATCCAAAAAATGCTTTACAAAACAAAAGTACAGACTAAATGAACTGGTTGTGAAATGCTTTTTCCAATGCAATTTATAAATCATAACATTATTTTCAAATCTGATAGACCAAAAGGTTACAGTCAAACAAAGGGAAGACAAAATCAAACAAATATACAAGACAAAAAGAAAAGTCAGAAGGTCAGAATCCACATACTACTTTACGAATCAATAGTACAGGCTAGATTTACCGGACGTGATACACAATCTTTTTCTGCGGACATTACAAATGTTCACATCTTGAAATACCAGGTTCTTAAAGGATTGCCTATTAACGAAAATGGATATCTTGGAGTCAAACGAAAACAACGAGAATTTCTTCCAAGAAGAGAAGGTATTACCAAATCTATAGTACGCAAGAGGAAGAAGTGTTTTCGTCCGTTACATGTACAACCACATCTAGCATAAACAAGTCGGCCCCAAAATTAACTTCATGTTTATGGTATGTATATCTGACGTCGCCAAATTTACTATGACTTTAAGCGTGACAACATTAAAGACAGAATATTTCTTTAGATATTCTGCTGTTGGAGCGAGCTTGACTCGACCTTGTTCTTGTACTGTATTTACCATCAAATTCACGTTTAGTAAGAAACACGGATAAAAAAGGATTTACCAATTTATGATGGCTTTTATACATTCGACCGGGATAGCTGCATTAATTTGACTTTCATACTTATGAATACACATATGGAGAAACCAGATTTAAATAAATTTTCATTTCATCAACGAAAATATAGGTACAAGCGCTCTATTCACCAAAACAAAACTTAAATTTAAAACAATGCACACTAAAGTAGTGCTGACAAATTAAAATTGACAAGTACCAGCATTTAAGCAACACGAATAACTTGCTGAAAAGCAAGACACAAGTTAGGCAGGAACAAGATTGGAAACAATCCTACAAATAATTACCTTCACATTGTGGCCCTGAATATCCAATATCACAATCACAGGTGAAATTATAACTTCCTTCAGGTATACATGTCCCGACTCCATTACACGGGTCACCGTCGCACACATAAGCTATAATGATATTCATTTGAAGGAAGATGATACCTTTCAACTTAGTTAGAAAGTAATCATAAATATGATAGATCAAAACCTACCTTGTTCCCTTCATTTCTTTTAAGTTATATGATGATGGTTAATGGTTAATGTAATTGGTATTTATTGCACTTGTGAATAAAGAGTCCCTTTATCAATTAGTAGGGAAGGGTTGAGTGTTATTAATGTCTTAGACAGCAAATTTATGCTCACAGTCGTAGGTTCTACTCTAAATGATACTAATGTTGAATATTCATACTCAATAACATATTATTTACGAAAAGAACTATAAACTAAATTCAATTTCCTTGGTTTGACTTTCACGCTGAACAACATCATTGATAGCATTACGTGCTTGTATGTGGATTAATTTGGATTAATTGGTAGAATTTATGTTATCCAGCTACAGACACTACTTATTGTGTGATATACTCTGAATGTTAAGTTATATTTCCTGAGCGGTAGGCAAAGAAAATAAAGTACACATCCAGGGTAAATCCAACTATACGTCGTGCCTAATGTCTGACCAACTTTAAAATTAAAGGTCATTTAAACGTATTTAATAAAGATTTTCAAACGGAAAGCATCAGTGAACAATTCGAAAACATCCCCTAGTGACACCCGACCCTATTGTTTTTGTTTGCAATCAAATTAAGCAATAAAAAAATCTATGAAAGGTTCATTTTGATAAAATATCATTAAAATGTATGTTTATATCATTCAATTGTTCATTTGTAGGTTAAATATGCGAAACAAAGGAGTCCGCCATATTAATTCTTGCACAAGTATACTCAGGATGTTGCGGTGAATAAAACCTGATATGTTTTTTATTTTTCCAAAAAAATTTCTGTAAAGTCGTAATATCATGATATGTTTCTGATGAATTTTAATATTAACCGAATACTTTTTTTATTTTGCAAATCTGTGAAGACGTTTTAGAGTTGGTGCATTAAGATATTTTGAATTTTTTTTCTTACAATCACAAGTGGGTCCGGAAAATCCAATGTCGCAACCACAAATATAAGTCGTGTTGCTGGTTGGTACACATGTTCCATTTCCACAGGATACTCCGTCACAAACATACTCTGAAATTAAAAGTGAATTTCTCTGTGTCTTTATTTGGAAATGTAAAGAAGAATGTCCATGGTAGAATACCCACATGTGAGATATCAACAATGCGTAGTCCAAAAAGACAATACAAATTCAATTGAAACTGAAGATAAAACGATAATAAAAAGAAAACAACTTTGAACTCCTTTAAAACAGAAGTGAGATTAGGTGCTCCGGAAGAGTAAGCATTCCTTGTCCTGCATGCATCACCCAAAGTGGAATCCTTTACTCTTATCCGGGTTAACGTCAATCCGAGAAGAGGTCAACTCATTGTTGAAATACCGGTAAAACGTCTATCACTTGTTGAGAAACATTGATAACATAAGGATCAATCAATTTATGATGGCGACCATAGAATTTAGGGAAGGAAGATTTCAAACTTGATTGGATTTATCTTTGTTGTAGTGACATATGCGACAACAGTATTGCTCTTTTCAGAAAATTCCGATACTGGAACAGACACGAAAGAATCGAATTGACTGGGTCACATAAACCCCGTAGGCAAGGAAAGCAGGAACATTGCTACACAAATATGCATGGAACGTTTAAAATAGAAGAACTGAAATCGTCCCGTTTGAAATCTTAGAAAAAAAGGTTCCCTCTTGGTCAATTTCGAAACATAAATTAAGTATGAAGCAATTTTTTTTAGTCTGTGGTCTCTTTAATTTCTAAGTTTCTGGGATGTATTTGGTCGAGATGCTCACTAAAGGATTATTCAATGATAAAATACCATCGATATGGCGAAAAGTTAAATTAAACGGTTTTGCCAGTTTGTTGGAGTTCTATCATAAATTCTGCTTAAAAGGAGTATCAAGTCGGCTTGTAACGGCGCATACTTTGTGCCCACTAAGATTCTGAACAATGTTGTCTATCAGAAGATCCAGAATTAAGGAAAATCACCGTCACTGTATTTTTTTTTTTTTTTTTTTTTTTTTTTTTTTTGACAAAATAGAGTGTTCTCTTACAAAAAAGACAGCCTTTTACCTAGAGCCGAATATTTATATCTTGGATAACCATTTTGTTAAACAAAATAGCTACGTATCAATTTCTTAAAACGTTAGGTTGTGAATGTGGAATCGTGGTATAAAGGGTGGATAAGTCTAACGTTTGAAAAATTTTACATAAATTGACAGAATCAGATTAGAGGTGTTGAAAAGAGATTTTTTTAATTTTTTAACTTTACATTTGATTAAATCCGCTTGTATAACATGTTTCATTACAGTATTTTTAAGGCATTCTTTGACACCGTTGACAGTATAGAAGTAATTAATTTTGCTTTCTTTATATCGACACTTGTGTAGGTTGGTATTCAGAATAAAGAAACTTTGCTCGGAATGGAATTTTGTGTATAATGTGATCATTTTTTAATCAAATGTGATGAGGATACCTCTTTCTTGCGTAAATAATTTGTTTTCCTCTTAATTTTTAAATACAAGTTTAGGTAAGAAGAAGACCTTTCCTGATTTTGATCGCCACGAGATAATTCAACAATGATGCAGTTACCTTTTTTATTAAGTGGAGATATTTTTAAAGATTTAATGCCGATAAATGATAATTATTGTACCATACCACTGCACTGATCTCCTGAATACCCGATGTCACAGTCACAGGCAAATGTTGTGTTTCCCGTAGGTATGCAAGTTCCCTGACCATTGCATGGGGAACCGTCACAGACATATGCTAAAAGAAAAAACGTGATTACAAAATCAATATATAATCAGGAATTTAATTTGTCTGCTTAATTGCCAGTTAGAAGTTGGAACAGATTTGAGAATTAAGATCAATATACATTTCTAAACAGTTCTGTAAATTTGAAGGCTAGTCTCATGTTAACTGCCGACGGCTGTGACAATAAATTGAAATATGTAACATATTTAAATCACAATACAAATAATTGTATATTTCAACAACGAAAGTAAATAAATTGAAGATTTAAACGGCACGTATGTTAGGGGACATTAAAAGCAAAGAAAACATGAAATGTCAGAGACAAGAGCAAGGTCTACGAACAAAAAAGAGAGCTAAAATTCATATGGAACCTCGCTTCAACTTTTGGATTGAAATAGAAGAAATAGTGAGCGGTGTCGTTATAAAGAGGAAGCAAAGGTAGCCGAAAGGGCCAGAAAAAAGAGTACAGTATGAAACAATATGTAAATATAAAACTAAAAATCGAACATACTATGAAAAATGCAGACCACACCAAAACCCGGGGGTGATTCGTGTGATCATGAAGAATAAGAAGCTGTTGCCTCTATGTCTTTCTAATTATTTCAAAGAGGAAGATGGATTTTATAAATAAAAATATACAACACCATGCCCCACCCGACCTGCACCCCAAAACAGTAACAAACAAAACATTTTAATAGTTCAGTCATCACATTATAATTGTTTAGCTTTATTATTTTTCTGGTTAAAATCAAGACAACATAATGATTTAAAAGGTATTTGTGGTAAATTCCTCATGATATAGTGGTCTAAATCACACCCTACGGGAAAGTGTAAAAGGCATCAAAAGTAAAATTTGATGATATTCAAATGTAACAAATATCGGCCAGATAAATATATAAGATATAACACGATCTCGAAACAAACTTAAAGGAAAAACGGAAACATGGAGGAACAATGAGTTGGACTCCACGATTTCCTTTTTTAAATAGAAGTAAGATCAAGTTTTCCGAAAAGATATTCGTCCTCTGTCCCGAGCGCGACAGCAGCCGTTGTGGAATCCTTTAACTTTTATCCGAGAGGAGGTCAAAGTTTTGTTGGATTGATTCATCCAGTTGATTTACCCTGGTAACAGATGGATCAACCAACTACTACGATGACCATAAGAACTAAGTAGTGATGATTTCAATATCGATGAGACATATCCTAATTGTAGGAAATTCTTGACGACAGGCACGAGAGTATGGGATAAGCAGCGACACATCAGCACAGTATGCAGAAGGAACGGGTAAATTGCGATTTTAATGTGAGAAATTTACAGTAGGAAAGTTGAAGTCGTCGTATAAGTCGTAAGTCTTAGCAACAAGTTTAAACTCGTGGTATATTTCAAGGTTTAAATCAAAGTGTGAAGCAGATAGTTTTTGGGTTTTTGTGGTCTTTCTAATTTTTAGTTCGCTGGAATATATTTGTAGAGGTTGCTCACTGAGGTTAATATTATTTATTGACACAACTCATCAAAAAAGCGAAAAGGAAAAATTAAACGGTCTAAGTATATTTTGTTACTTGCAAAAATCCCTGGATAAATTACCAAGTTGGCTAGAAGGAACCCTTCCATCTAAGATCACCCCTGGTTTTATGTGGGGCCTACAAAGATCATACTTTAAACAGAGGTAAAACGTGTCCTGGTGGACACAGATGCCCCCGCTCGGCAAACAGGAAGTAGATGGACGACAGAT
>JAULBM010305707.1:0-14463 GCA_032357055.1 Geukensia granosissima
TCAATATTTCGCTAAGCTTTCGAGAGCGGATTAGAAACATTTGAAATTTACCAAAAAGATGATTCTTAATATTTGACATTTGACCTTTGGTTCTAGACAACTGCACCACTTCTGAGCTTTACGATCAGTCAAAATGAGAAGGTGATATAAACAGCTTTAAAATGAGGTGCAATTTAGCCGTGTGTCAGAGTGGTTGATTAAAATCAAAAATTGACATACAAAGTCACTGCTCTATTACGTCCAGTGGCAAATATTTCATGCATATTCAGGACGAGAACAAGTTCAACAAATATCAATATCGAAAAATCACAGCTGGGCAACGGTTTTTGACTGCCAGTGGAAAAGGGAGTGATAACCTCATATTGACATAGGGAAAAATAACTAGAGGCTCCCAGGAGCCTGTAATCGCTCACCTGGCTCAGAGTTGTTTGGTTAAACAAGCCACCGTTTGTAAAGTTTGCCTCTTTGTAAGCATGGTGTTTTCTGTTGTTAGGCCCTATGCTAATTTCGTGCAAAAGTTTTATTTTGAGATTCTTTAAGCAGACTAGTAAGATTCTTGATGGCAGTACACACAGTGCATGAAGCCTGACTGAGACGTAAAAGAGTAACCGAGTCATGTAGCATGAAAACTGCCACATTTGATGGCACCCAGCAAAACAGAACATACATCTTAAAGAGGATCATCCAAGGATTATTCCACCAAAGTTTGGTAAAAATCAGACTAGCAGTTTCAGAGGAGTTGACGAAAACGTAAAATTCCCATAGTGTCCAATGTTTAACTATGTCGAGCCATGGCGGCCATATTGAATGGTGCCCGACAAAATCCATCAGAAATTTTAAAGAGGACTTTCATAGGAACATTCAACCAAAGTTTGGTTAAAATCAGACTAGCAGTTTCAGAAGAGTTGACGGAAACGTAAAATTCCTATAGAGTCCAATGTGAAACTATGTCGGGCCATGGCGGCCATATTGAATGGTGCCCGGCAAAATCCAACATAAATTTTAAAGAGGACTATCATAGGAACATTCCACCAAAGTTTGGTTGAAATCAGACTAGCAGTTTTAGAGGAGTTGGCGAAAACGTAAAATTAACATAGGGTCCAATGTTACACTATGTCGAGCCATTGCGGCCATATTTAATGGTGCCCAGCAAAATTCGTTAAAATTGGCCAAGCGGTTTCAGAGGAGTTGATGAAAACGTAAAATTTCAATAGGGTCCAATGTTAAACTATGTCGAGCCATGGCGGCCATATTGAATTTTGACCGGCAAAATCCAACATAAATTTTATAGAGGACTATCATAGGAACATTCCACCAAAGTTTGTATAAAATTAGCCAAGCGGTTTCAGAGGAGTTGGCGAAAACGTAAAATTCCCATAGGGTCCAATGTTACACTATGTCGAACCATGGCGGCCATATTGAATGGTGCCCGACAAAATCCAACACAAATTTCAAAGAGGACATATGAACATTCCACCAAAGTTTGGTTAAAATTGGCCAAGCGGTTTCAGAGGAGTTGATGAAAATGTAAAATTCCCAGAGGATCCAATGTTAAACTATGTCGAGCAATGGCGGCCATATTGAATGGTGCCCGGCAAAATCCAACATAAATTTTAAAGAGGACTATCATAGGAACATTTTATCACAGTTTGGTTAAAATCAGACTAGCAGTTTTAGAGGAGTCGATGAAAACATTAACTTCCCATAGGGTCCAATTTTAAACTATGTAAAGCCATGGCGGCCATATTGAATGGTGCCTAGCGAAATTCAACATAAATTTTAAAGAGGAACATCATAGGAACATTCCACCAAAGTTTGGTTAAAATTGGCCAAGCGGTTTCAGAGGAGTTGATGAAAATGTAAAAAGTTTACGACGACGACGACGACGACGACTGACGCAAAGTAAGAGAAAAGCTCACGTGGCCTTTTAGGCCAGGTGAGCTAAAAAAGCAAACACAAAGTAACAGTGCTTTGATTGTTGTTCTTTATCTCATAATCACAGTAAGTCCTTCGACGTAATTTAACCGAATTGCACTAAGCAAATGTAGAGTCAGAAATATATGGTTATCAATGGTAGATTGGTTTTAAGCATTGATTTAATTGATGGTAATTTTGTGCGAAAATTTAACAAAACCGCTCCCGCAGTTTTATATTGGGTCACCTAACATTATACAAGTAAAGGTTAAAGTTGACCGGGGTTCTCGACTGAATGAAGTGCTTAAGGCCGAATGTGTGCTAGATGATATTGCCGGATCTCTTAAAGTTCATAGCGGAGTGGTTCAGGTAGTTGATTTAAACTTACCTGTACAGATAACTGTAGCCTATCACCTATATGAGGCGAGTTCGCGCCTAGATTCGTACCACGGTGGTTCTCTCCGGGTACTCCGGCGACCTCCACCATTGAAACTGACCGCCGCGATATCAATAAAATATGGTTGAAAGTGGCGTTAGAACCCCGATCAACTAAACAAAAATCGAAGTTCATAGAGACAATTTTTTTTAACGTTTACGTCAATAAACTTGTAGAAATATTGCCCACTGGACATTGAGCAGCAATCAATCAATCAATCAATCATCAATAAACAAAAATATCATTTTCTGATTTTGGCGTGTTAAATGTATGTCACGGACTATTATTAACAATTTTCAATTATTTTACTTCTACCAATTATCTATCTTATACTTTCAACACTTTTTATGTGTTTAATTCCGTTCTTTCTAATAGATAAACCATGCCTTTGTAATTTGTAAACAACGTCACTGGGGCATTTGATTTCATTCATATGGTAATCACGTTAATTAGTTGTAGTCATGCTACTATAATTAAATTCTTATAGTAAGATATAATTTTCTGATTTTGCTTACTGACGTTCATTACACCATTAACCATGTCAACTATATATTTCATTTGGTTCATGAATGTATTTAGAAATTCATATATAGACTAATCTATTATTTTTGTACCCAAGGTAATCCAGAAAAGCGCTTTACATGCAGGTAAACTTTACTTAAGAATATTTGTTATAAACGTATGTTGATGTGAATCGTGTCTTTCGTGCATTTATTCCACCAGGAAGCAAAAGAAACCCGGCGCGTTTCTTTTAAATAAGCGCTAAAACAAATAGATTGGTTAATTGTTGGTTGATTAACGTCACGTGGCAAATATTATTCATATTCAGGAAAGTACAAACTTAAAAGCAGTCAATCATACATGGGATGGGGAATTTTCTTGCCAAATTGGGTCAATTTAGCCTCATCAACTAACCTACGGACTATCTCTACTAGTTATTTACTAGTTATTTGGAAGGGATGTAAGGCAACTGTGCTCAATATAGTTTAAAAAATCTTGACTTGCTCCTTTTTTTCCTCATATTTTAGCAAATGGTGGGAAAAGTTAAATGTTTAAACTATTGTTTCACATATATTTAGGCTGGGTCCTGATATTTTGCTCTTATATGAAAAAAATGAAACATTTTGCTTGTTCGCACCTATCTTATCACAATAATCCGAAGAGCTATAAATAAATTTGGATTGGCTATAGTGTGACTTGCTGTCAGGGGTATAGCGCTAACGATCCCGTCCGAGACGTTGATTGTGAATTTAAACATCCCTCAAACCAACGGAACCCCTTTAAGATGGGTTCTTCCTCCCGTCTGAGAAACCGATTAGTTTTGAAGGTCAGCTCAAACTCGTTTTATAAATACTAGAATGATCATGCATTCCTTTCTGTATCACGAGTTTGTAGGCAGACACCTGGAATTAGATAGCGCGAATGTTTCATATTTCATCAGTGGACTGCAGGATTATCATGCGGATATGAAAAAACAACACCTACGAACGGACATAATATAAATGTAAAACAATACCGTAGTATTCCTTTGTAAACATCAAAATATGTTTATATTACAATATGTGAACCTATCTCGCCAGGTAACCAATTTCGACATACAGCAGTTTCTCTTTTTTAACGAAAATTTGTCACAGAATGCAAAAATTGTGATTTGGAAACATATATAACTTTAATACCAAATACTGTTTTGTTAACAATAATAGTTCATGTCTGCATTAGCGAGAATGCGTATTTTGCGAGATTGGGTCGCCAGCGACTATAAATGATTTGCTTTGTTTTGCCAGAGCAGCCGACGTAAAAAGCATCACGTGATCAAACATTAACTTAATGCACAATAATACGGGATATAGAAAAATATCCATGCAAACATTATCTTGACGTACTGATATATTGACCGTAACAGTTGGTAGACGTCCAGTGGGCAATTTTTCTCATGTATACAGAACAAGAACAAGTTGACAAACAATAAACCGGCCATAAAAGCAGCTGGGGATGGGTGTTAGGTCTAGAAAGTTTAATGCCACATGGTAAACAATCGAGACTCCTATGTGTTTTTGTAATTTAGCCTGTTCCACTAATAACAAGAAAAAAAAACACTCTTTACGAGTTGTTACGAATGGTTCTTAAAAGTGCTCTGTGTGGTATGTTTCACCAAATGGGACCGACGACCCATCCGATGAACTTTGGTTGAATCGGAGTCAATTAAGTAGTTTTTTACTTCTTGGTGGAAAAAGCTGATCAACCTATTTCTTGACTTCGATTACTCTTGGGTATTGATAATGTCTACATGCTACACAACTCATCTTGAAAGGTACACAAATCAGTGTAGTTATTTTTTTTAACGAGTAACATAAATCCAATACATTCGCCTTCAGCTCTTGAATTCTTGTTTAAGGAAAAGATAAAGGTCGTTCAAGAACATTTTTGGACAAAGAATTCGGCTAAAAATGAAAAATGGCAATTTTTTTTATATTGTTTGTCTATAATAATGACTTCGAATTCTTTTTATTAAAAGACGAATATTAAACAGCATGTTCACAACACCGTATTATGTCACAAAAACTAAAATATATTTAGGACTTATCGTACCTCTACTCTTTTCCACTACTATTTTAATAATGCTATTTTTTCTAGGTCACGTCGGAAAAAAATCTTTGTCTTCATAAAACTTTGGGACGTTACTCAATATCAAAAACATAACAATCATTTGTCTTGACATGTGATGGAATGAATATGACAGTTGGCATGGAAACAGGAACGTTTGTCTTTAGAACGGATTATTTCATTTTTTGTATCATTTAATGTTTCAGGTTAAACTTGACACCATATATATTGAAAAACTATTGTTTACATTTCCTGTAATGATAAGACCTGCGTGGTCGGCATACTTAATCCATTTACCAACAGACGGACCTATTTTTATTAAATTTAAACATTTACAAATTAATACTTTGTACATATCAATATCTTAAATGAACACACGTATCTTTGTTGCCACGTATCATCTCTGCGTTTAAAACTACTAATAAAGAGCAGTCAGATTTGGATACTAGTTTAGATACTAGATAATAGATACTAGATTTAGAAAAGGCCAATTCACGTACGAGTGATGTTGAAAAATGATAATGGAACGATATGGGATAAATGTCAGAGAGACTGCATTTCAACCACAAAATCAAACCGAATTAACAAATCAAGAGGTCTCCACAAAGCCTTCAACAAGGGTTGAATACCACTCCTTGTGAATGTATATATAAAAACGTCCCATGGACTTGGTTGAAACAAAGCCAATTAAGGAGGTTCTATCTTTCGGCCGAGTAACTGAGCAACAAATTTCTTGAACCCGTTTACTTTTGGGTGGTTGAAAGTGTTAACATTCTGCAAAACATTTTTTGAAAATAACATAAAACAGCGTACATGTATTTGGTTTTTTTTCTAACGACAATCATATATTCCAATCATTTCGCGTCAAACTTGACTTGAAATAGTTCTTAAAATTTTTCTAGGTCACTTTGCATTATTTTATAATAATAAGACAGTACTCAATATCAAAAACGAGCACAATTTCTTGTCATGATGAAATAAACATGTCAGTTCCATGATAACATGAACGTTTGTCTTTAGAATGGATTATTTTAAAATTTTTATCATTTAATGTTTCAAAGTTTAACTTGGCACAATAAACAATCGAGAACTATTGCTTACATTTCCTGTATTGATTTGACCTGTTATAGCCTGCAAAATTAATCCATATACCACCGGACGGACATATTTTCATTAAATGTGAACGTTTGCAAATTAATACTTTGTAATTCTCAATATGGTTATTGTTTGTTCTATATATTATCAAAGCCACTTATCAGCTTTGCTTTCAAAGAGTACAAATTAGAGTCGTCAGATTTAATACCTAGTACCTAAAATCCATTGATTGATTGATTTTTGGTTGCTTAACGTCCAGTGGCAAATATTTCATGCATATTCAGGACGATAACAAGTTCAACAATAACAATATCGAAAAAGGGGTGGGATGGGACACAACAGGGCAACAGTTTTTGACTGCCACAGGAAAAATTGAGTGATGGGTAGGGACGGAAATTTTAGCCTTTTGTAGCGGCATGAACTTACTATTTTTTGAAAATTACATAAGGGGTCTTTTACGTGCAAGGTGCGTGGCACTCTCCAAACACGTCACCCACTATGGTCCACGGCCAGGCTTTCCGTATTATAACCTAGCAGCCCCCCAACGAGAGGTCTTCCTTATCCGCCACCTGCAGGGGTTTGCGCTGGGTCAGCACTGTGGGTCGAGCCCTGGAGACCGCTCCAGTGCCCAGTACTTGGAATCACTAGTGCTGTTAAAGTCCATTTCAGTTCATTTAAATAATAAAAAAAATAAAGCTGGCGTGTTCATTGTTAAAAACAAAACCTTCGAAAAGTTGGTTGTGCATTTCAAATCATCATCCTTCCGAAGCTACGACTTCAAAATCGCCTATCACCATATGAACTTAAGTATTCAATTAACATAAAAAATAATTAATTTGTGGGTTTACACATTTTTAGGGAAGTCGGTGATTTTGTTTATTCGAGGGCTTCTTTTGCTATGTTTGGATTTTGGACTTCCTACGTTTTGTTTCTAATGCTACTGTTGAGAGGTTACTCCTTGAAATGTACACAGAGCATACTAAAATTATCCATACTTATTCAAAATTTGTAATTTTGTATTGTGAAACCACTGGGGTGGTGCCTTTGCTTGTTGACCAGAAGTCTTCGAGATTGTTCACCAGCGCAGTTGTCAGACATAAAATTGATCAAAATATATTTTTGCTGTATTTAGTTAAATTCTAAAGCAAAGTAAATACGGAAAAGCCTCGACAAGTATCGCACTTAGTAGTTGTCCCTGTCATCGAATTTGGCTTCACTTTTTGATTGTTTTGAATTTGAGTGCTGTTTATGCTATGTATGGTTTTCGGATTTCCTATTTTTTTAAAAGAGCATACTAAAATTATGCATACTTATTCAACATTGGTGATTTTGTATTGTGAAAACACTGGAGTGATGCCTTTGCTGGCTGACCAGAAGTCTTCGAGGTTTTTCACCTGCCCAGTTGTCAGACATGAAATTTATCAAACTATGTTTTTACTGCATTTATTTAAATTCTAAAGCGCTGTAAATACGGAGAAGCCTCGACAAGTATCGCAGTTAGTATAGTTGCCCCTGTTGTCGAATTTGGCTTCCCTTTTTGATTGTTTTGAATTTGAGTGCTGTTTATGCTATGTATGAATCTTGGATTTCCTATTTTTTCATGAGAGGTTTATCCTTGAAATGTACATTTAACATACCAAAATTCAACATTGGTAATTCTGTGTTAATACAATAACAGTGTGTTTTTCCGTGTAACTTGCCATAATATGTCCCAAGGTTTGAAGGCATTTTGCCTTCTAACCTTGTTACATATTCAGCAGATTACACAATATTTGTATTATTACTCTGAATCGTTACTTCATTGTCAATTAAAGTGAGAAAACCACGCTAATAAAATATCACATGATCTTTTAAAGACCGCCTTACAGGCATATTACACGAATTAGCGTTTAATATGCATTCGCATATTATTTCAACCCAAATCAGTCAGTTAAGTGATATATAAAATAGTAGAATTTGAATTCTAATGAAAAATCTTTTCACGAAAAGTAATTATATGATTTACTGGTATTTAAAGAGTAACGATTGGGGTGTTAATGGATTTTTTGCTTGGTTGGCATAGTTATAATGATCATGTCTGGGATAACGGTAAGATGGATTGATTGATTGTTCTTAAACGTCCAGTGGCAAATTTTTTATGCACATTCAGGACGGGAACAAGTTATCAAACAAATTATAAAAAGGGATAGCTGGAGATTAAGCTAAATTTGGACTGTTTGTTTAGGGGCGAGAATTTTAGCCAAAGCAGCTGGTCGCCCCCCACCCCCCCCCCACCCCCACGACAACTCATTACGAGTTGCTGCAAAGGGATCTTTAACGTGCTGAGAACGTCGCATTTTCCCAACAGAGGCACGGCGGTATTGTTACCGAACGAGACGTGTTAAGAATTTTTCATACTACTCAATTTACAGACGTCCCTTTAGTAGTGTTCTACCTCCTGGCGGAGAAACCGAGCAACCAATTTCATAACACCGGATACTTCCGGGATGGTTTTGTATTTATATATCCCATTCAACAAACGAACGCCCCTTTCGGGTAAATGGAAAGAAATATTTCCTACGGAGTTAAGTCTCGATCACATAGACGCATATAAATATAGCATGTGAGGTATAGCTGTATTAAAACAGTAACGCTCACCTTTTTTTAAATTTCTACAAGTCACGTGATACAAATGTAAACATAAGACTTTAAGCACCACTTCTACATCCAAATAGATATAGCTTCATTTATATCAATTGCCAAATTTATTTTCTCTACAAGTCTATAAGTAAAAAGTTTTTTTCCACATATTCAAAATTTCATGAAACCGTAAAGGATGCCATTTATAGAAGGTGTGTTTGACTTTTAATCTTTATTTATTTAACATCTGACGTGGCATTAATCTGGCGCGTTCAAAATGCATAGTAACGTTGCACAGATACTATCAAGGTTGTCAAGGGACAGGAAACTGTTCTATAACCAATTATCATTCAGAAGATTTCCAGACATTCATATGAACTCTGAAGCGTCTGGGGGATCAAAACTACTACTACAGAGTTATAATGAGAAAAATATTTAATCAATTTCTCACAGCAAAGTAATCGTCTACAGATTCGAAAGGAAAATAAGGGACGTATCATTATTATCCTTGTTGTGACCAAAATGAACAAATTTGGTTTTGGCAAACAAAGTTGCTTGACGGCAAAATCCAGTTTTAAATAGAACTGAAAATGATTTAAGCTTACACATGGACTTACAGAAACCTTTTTATCTTAATCTATTATCTGTGTCCTCTAAAGGCGTGTATTTTGGTCATTGCATCTCTATTATACACATGTCCTCAATGTTCTTTCATAAAAGGACTTCGAAGATACCCAAGGGGCAGACAGAAATCGTTAAGTCGTAAGACAGACAAGATCATGGCCAACAAAATAAAACGAAAGACAAACATAGAACAAACGACACTACACTGAAAACTCTAGTGGGCGGTTGATGACATCGGCGACAAAGTGTATACAAATGACTGATGTAAAAGCGTCAGTTGTTCAAATCTTCTTGTTGTATCTTCTTATATAACTTTTCTCTAAGGTGCGACACATTGAAATTTTTGGGGTGTGAGCTGAGATTAAAAAAATTGCTTGCCAACAAAATATTTTCTTGTCTAGTTGGGCTTTGGAAAAAGATCTGATTGAATCCCATTTTAGGAAAACAGAACATTCATTGCTGTTCCTCATTTTGAATTTCAACATTGAGTCAATAGTCCGAAACCAACAGTCGATACCAGTTAACCCCTAGCGTCGACTACTAACAATGAGAACACTACTCCGGCAAACACTGTCTCCAACTAAAAAGTTTAAGACAAACATTTCCTTTACTACAGAGTACCAGTACGACAAATGAAGAAGAAAACTTTCCTTAAAATGGAAATCTGAAACTAGAAAAAGTCATAGCGGCCGAATCATTTGACGGACCGAGAAAATATAGGCAATTTTATAGAAGCCATTTTATTATAACTTCTTGTGGTTTAAGATGAAAACAATGAAAATTTTTAAAATTAACGTGCGATGACGGAATTTAAATGAAGAAAAAAGCTCACATAATTTCTTGTCAGGTGAGATTAAAAACGGAAAATAACTATATAGGATTTATGCACGTGAAAAACGATATTATTAGTATGACAATTATTCAAAATAGATCTATACAACTTCTTGTTTCCGGTTTTTATCTTGGAAAGTGATAGTCAATAAATTTTCACTGCTTTGGTGAAAATTAATAGGAAGATCAGAGGTTTCCTTTACATTTATCGGGTTTGTCTTTTTATGTGCTCACCTTTTTCTCAGCACGTTAAAGACCTCTTATAACAAACCGTTTTGAGTGGTCGGTAGGCAGACTGGTAATTTTTTCAGTTGTAGTCTAAAAGTTCCTCCCTTGCCGGTCCCTTGTTGACATCCTAACTGTTGACTTGTAGTTTTTTACATTGTTATACCGTACTGTATACGTAAATGGTTGAAATATTTCCCGCCGGATCTAAGGCATCAATTACTCAAATCAATCAATCAATAATTTATATTTGCCCAGAGATGAAAGAGACGATTGTCGTTCATTAAATCTATTTCCTAAAATATTTTCCTGGTTTTATTACAAATTTAAACTGTCATAAATTATTATATCGGAAAGAAGTTAAACTTCTATCGATTTACTTTAATTCTGCACCTTTTACCAAATGTAGAATCTCTCATATTAATTTTTGTTCGACCAAGGTAAACAAAGTTTATAATCATGCGTTAAAACCAATGTAGTTTTGATTTTGTTATGTTATTCTTTATTGATCATCAATCAGTGTATTGCCCCTTACATGGTATTGCATATATTAAAGGATAATAACCTAGTTTTCAATTAAACTCTTGTCTCGATCCTCAAGACGCTTCAGATTTCATATGAGCGTCTGGAAATCGTCCGATAGTAAATTGGATCTATACAATTTACTCGCCCCTTGATAAACTTGATAGTATCTGGGCTAATCGGAGAGCAGCTTAAAATAAAGTGCGGTTCAAACAGGAAGTTTAAAAAAAATAGTATGTGAACCATAGCATAAGTACTTGAAAAAGTTGATTATGAGAACATCAAGGTAATTAAAACCTAGTTTGTAGTGAAGAATAGCCATTTTGCTTTTGCAAAGACGTTTTATTTTTTATGAGTGAAGATTATTAGGTTGAATATTGTATTTTTCTGAGAGCTTCATTATTTTGCAAATAGCCACCTTCCTCTTCTAATGGGCATTGATAGTCGACCCTTATTTGATAGTATTCCTCCACATAGACAGAAACAAGCACCCATGGTCTATCGCGTTATTTCTTTATTAAAAAACATTTAATACACCTATAATACATACGCTATATCTATTTGTTCCAGGGTGATGGAAACTAACTGAACTTTCACTATTCAAACACGTGCTATATTTCATATTTTTGTTATATTACATACCTTGCAGTCCACGAGTTCCGCAAATCGCGAAAAATATTTTTGCATGTTCCGGTTTTTGTCTCTCAATTCGAAGAAGAATGATACCTATTTTATGTAGTTGTCTTTATATACAGCTTTTAACCGATACTGATACTTTCTTGAATGTTTCTAGATACACTGAAGCTGACACTTTTTATTTTGTATGCAGTTTTTCGCTTTTGTCAGATTTCACTTGAAGTCAAACAAGATACAATTAGTCATCGCAAGACATGATATCTGCTGCTGAATATACTAAATGGTTGTATCATTAGAGAACCCCGGGGTCACAGTACCTTTCGTTATAAGTCAGTTTTCCCAGAAAATGATTTAAACAAAATGCCTGAATTCATCAATTTTGTTCTATTCTTGTACGAAGTTCGTCAAAACAATTAATTAATTAATGTGTCTCGCATGCCTGGTGAATTTTATATTTAAACATGTTATTGATTGATTGAATGTTGCTTAACCTCTTGTGGCAAATATTTCATGCTTATTCAGGATGAGATCATATTAATGAATGAAGTTGTTAATGAACCCTGTATTGTACTAGACCGACACGCTGAGCCGGATTTTTAACGTGCTAGCTTACGAAAGCAACAGTCCGAAGAAGACATGCCACTTCACCCAGATATATTATTCTGACTCTGGGCCGACCAGTCTATGCTCTTACTCTTGCTGCGTGATTAGCGGAGAAGCAGCAAATGACCATTTTATAGTCTTTGGTTATACCCAGTCGGGGATCGAAACCAGAACCTTCCGTGCTCGAGTCGAGCACGCTAACAATTACACCGCCGAGGCGGTTCATATTATTTGAAGAAAGTAACCAACTTGTTGATAATTATATTACGCAACCTTTTTTTAGATGGATGTTTAACTGAACACCTTATGGATAATAGGTAGGATGTGAGGGTTTTAGTAGCGGGAAAAAATAGTTAAAACCATCATGTTCCCTGCCTGGACCAAATCCGTTTATATGACCAATATACTGTTCGTTTATCTTTATGTTTTTGTTTGTCGATGGATTGTCGGTCTCTGGTTTTTATGTTTTTGTTTAATGTGTTTGCTATATTTTAGACAAAGTCAAACTCATGCCATCCTGTGTGGCTTATTCGAAAGGTCTTAAAATGAACAATAATATCATTTAAATGAAGGAGTATTGGACATATTCCAGAAAACACGATCCACATCTTGCATACGTTTATAACAAATACCTAAAAGCCAACATCAACCGTGCGTATAGCGCCACTCAGGATCCACCGCCACCACACACGCGATGGGCCGAAAATAGGAAAATCAGTTAAACTTTATGAATCATGCATGTTAAATGGCATGTTATATGCCGATGTCGTTGAAAGGACTTTGATACTCTCGTGGCTGTTCCAAGTATCAGGATTTTCTGAGGAGAGCATTGCTATTGTCGCATAAATTACTACAACAAAGATAAACCCAATCAAGGTTGAAGTTGCTTCTCCTAGGAGGATTCAGGGGACGGGCGTAGCCGGCGCGCGCTCCCTCTAAAAAAATAAATTATGAAAAAAACAAGAGAGAGAGAGTAGGGGTGAATAATAAATAACCTAATTTGGATGAGCTTCCGGGGCAGACGGGGGGCTTCGCTCCCCTGGCTCTCTTACCAGGGCACTGGCTTTGACCAAGGCTTTTGAACCCTCGCCTACCATCCGCGCCTTCTAACGTAAAATCCTTGATCCGTGGCTGCCTCCTAAAGTTTTATGTTCGCCATCACAAATTGGTTGATTCATATAGTATCACTGTATCACAGCTACTTATTGACCTGTTACCGGTATACAAAAAAAGTTGACATCTTCTTGACGTTAACCCAGAGTAGAGTTTAAGGAATCCACTACGGGTGCTGCGCGCAAGGCATGGGATGCTTACCCATTATGAGCAACTGATCCCACTTCTTTTTAAAGGAGTTCATGGATTCCAAAACTTTTGCATATTATCTTTTAGTTTCTTTCTAATTTGTCTTGTCTCTTAGGACTATGCATTTTGATCTCTCACATGGGTATTCTACACTGGACTCGCCACAGTTCAGTGATATTTATTACTTTCTTTGTGTCATTGTTTATTTTCTAAATATAGTCAACAGAATAAATTTTGTTCAGTGCCAATTTCTTGGCAGTCACATATTATTAAAGAAGACATCATTTTCAAAAACACACCCAAAGATGATGCTTGAAACTGGGTAACGACACGGTCAACATTTCACAACCCTAGTTAAAAGTGGAATATTTTTCATAGAAAAAGAAGAAATGGTATGATTTTCATGTGACAGCTATCCACACGTGTAAATTACAAACATTTACAGTTCGTTCTATGAAGCTGTAATCTAGTGGTTGTCGTCTTTTAAAGGAGAAGTTATGTTAAGCCCCATTTTTGACCCAATTTTTATATTTTGTGACACAATAATAAGTCGACAAATTGAAAGGGTATATTCGACTATTTTGACAAGAATTAAACACTTTCAGTAAAAATACTCAATTTTTGGAGGCGTTTTGTTCAAAATAGATATGATCGCACAAAAACATCACAAAGATATTTTAACCAGACATTTGTGCTAGATAGATCTTTAATTGTGCAAAGTTTGGTTGTGAAATTTTACTGCGATCTATTTTAAAATAGACAAAATAGGTTCAAATATTGCATTAAATTAATTAATTTTTTAGTATTTTCACATTTAAAGCATTTTCAATGTGTCATGTGACTATTGTAGAACTAATTAAACAAAAAAATCTGTTTGATTTTCTTTTTATAAACATTATTCAATGCAAAAAAATCAAATAATAGATATTGGCCAATTTTTATTTTCTAGCCAAATTCTTGGACCAAAAATGGGCCTGGATCAAGTTGGGTATTCGCAACTGTAGTTCCATCGTAATCATAAATGAGTAAATCGGTTTTAATATCCGTAGATT
>JAULBM010305718.1:0-14463 GCA_032357055.1 Geukensia granosissima
AATAATACAAAGACAACATGTAGAACTAAGGCAAGAGTAACACGAACCCCAATAAAATAAAACCTGGGGTGAGTTCAATTGCTCCAGAAGGGTTAGCAACTCCTGCTCCACTAGAACTTGCAAATACATGCTGAGGGGATGGATTGACCCCTGTGGATGTCCAGGAATCTTGTCTTTTCATGCAGACTAAGAATATATATGGTTTTGAGATAATTTCTAATAATCAGTATAAGGTGATTGGGGCAGACCCAAGGGGTTGCTTATGAACATTGCCTTATCATGACAACTTAGGATGTATATTGTTTATGGGTAGGGATACGAATGGTTTTTGAGATAACTTGAAATTTCTTGAATTAATGAGTTGGGCTGACAGCCGGAATGCTCATGACTTGACTTTCAATGCTTAGTTATATTGTATATGGTAAAGGTGTAGATCTAAACGGTTTTCGAGATAATCTGTGTATTTACGAAAAACAAGGCATTAGGGCTATACCCGGGGTGACCAAAAACCCAGCTTTGATAACAGTTAAGAGTAAATATGGTTAGTGTTGGAAATCTAAACTAGTATTCACATATGTACAATAGAGTTCTAATGTACCATTTTGCTACCGTGTATCCCAACCCCTGGTGGCTTAATCAAAATTCCGAAACCTCTGGAACGGCCTACATCGCAAGTAGAATTACTAAGTTTTGATTCCGTATTCCATATAACCACGGAGAAGTTGCGTGGTTAAAGATTTATGTGTCCCAAGGCTGCTCGTGTATCTCAACCACTGGAGGCATTATCGAGTACTGAAACCTTTGGCACAATCTACATGTCAAATGGAATTACTGAATCAAGTTTCAGATCCGTATTCCAAGATAAATATTAAGAGTTGTATGACAAAGGACAATGTACCCTAATGCTATCTCTATAGCCCAACCCTAGCGGACGTTATCCGAAACCTCTGGCACAGTCCCAAAACATAATGTAATTTATGTTCCAAATTTCATCTTCCTTCGTCTGATGGTTCTTGAGATTATCCTTGACATTAACACGATATGTATGTACGTACGTTCGACGAACAGCAAAACGTTATCCCCGAGCTATAGCTCAGCGCGGGGATAATAATGATGTAGATCTCTATGTATATCTATGTCCCTTGGTCAACGTTGCTGGTCTGAGATAATAAAAGGAATTCGAAGATACCAAATAATACACACAAACAATCAACTACTTTTCACACCCAAAATGAATGCTCGGACATAGTTTACATTGTACATGAAAGACTCGTTTTTATTTAAGCATGAAAACTGAAACAGGATCATTTAAAAGTATCGATTTTTTCAGATGTAATATATATGCAATTGTTCATCTTTCGACTGGTCGTAGGGTCCCATGGGTACCAAACGGTCCTTTAAATTACAGACTAAGAAATTAACTGTTATGAATCCCAGCTTATTCCTGGCCAAGATCCACAAACAGGCAACTCAATTGAGTAAATGAATAAAATAAATGATAAGCACCGCTGTCCTGGTGATATTTTTTATCAGTTAATAACCCGAAAATCTCAACAAAACTCACTAAATTGAGGCCCAAAGAACTTATTCTGAATAAAGCTAATACCTGTATGGGAAGAATCGTGTATGATTATCTGTATTAAATAATTTCTGTTTCAAAAGGTTGAATTCAAATATCCGACAAGACCGATGATTTTTCTTCCCTTTGTTTATATTTTCCCTTCCTTGGCATAGACGTCCCTTTTGGAATCGTCATACGGTATATATATTTTTTAATTAATCCGTTTTGACCTTGAATGCTTGTATGTTTAGATTTTAATGAACGTGATAAAAAAGTCAAACATGTCATTACAATAAATTAGTTAATTCTAAAGCACTAAAAAAATGGAGAGGCCTCGAAAAAGTATTCACTGATTAGTTGACCCTGCCGTCGGATTTGGATTCCATTTCGATTTGTTTGGATTTGAGTGCTTCTTTTACTTTTTTAGATCTTGGACTTCTTATGTTTTAGTTTTACTGCTACTGATAAAATATTGCTCTTTAAAATGTAAAATTTTTCATATTTATTCAACATTGGATATTTTGTATTTTAAAACATACATTTTGTTGCACATTCAGAAGAAAATGAAAAACACGGAATATCTTACTCAAACTTTTATGGAAACGTAGTGAATGAGTATCGTAAATTTAAACACAATTAATTGAAACTTGTCAGATGCTTGAATAAACTGATAAAAAAGAATTATCTTCATAACTTTGTTTTAGGATCATTGAATATTGTTATCTTTGGTATTAATATTCACTTACCGCCCAATACTTTTAGTCAATATTTTGTTACATTTTGTCAAACATGCTCTCGATATTTGTTTTTTGACACTTGCACAACAACGTCTATTCCTTAACTATTGATAATATTGTTATACTAAATCAGGCCGAGCGTGTTTTTTCTGATGTCGTAGTTTTAGATAACCAGTTTTCTTATTAACTGTGTTTGGATTTTTGCCTAACTGTAAGAAACAGCAAGTACTTTTTCGAGAACCGTACACCTTGATGGCTCTTGTTTTATTTTTTAGTGGCTCCATACTCTGTATCGACTACATAAGTTGACCTTTTTGCATTTTTCTAAAGTTTGTTTTTTTATCGTTTTGTTGCACCACTGTCCCAAGTAAGTGAAAAGTACTCAGAATCTGTAAACCAGTTATTGTTTGTGTTTTGTATGCTTAAGTGTTACTTATCTCATAGAAAAATATGCCATTTCTCCTTTTTCTGTATTTAAAAAGAGAGAGCTATAATTGTATTTTTACAATGAAGCAAATTTTATTGATATAAATTCCGTCGTTGCAAGTACAATCCTTTACCAATTGGCAGATTTTTTAGCTAAAACAACTTAATTTGCATGTTTTATCAAAACTTTAGTTACGAATGCTAAGTTCGGCAAATACGACATTAAATATGACGGATAAGAGAGTAAATCATTCTATACAGTCTACAGTTTGAATTACTTAAAGCACCTAGGACGTTGCTTGATATACATTTGAGGATATCAAACAGCAATCGTCACCTGTTCAATAGAACAATCTGGTTCATTTTGGACAACTAATCGTCTCACCGACGGATTTTTTAACATAGTGTATGTTTTTTGCCATCTTCTGCGGATTTGCCTGTGCCTCTTGATGTTAGTGTTTGTAGTTTCCAAATCATTTCTCACTGGTTCAAGTAGACAATTTTTAACATAAATCTGTGATAAAAGTAATTCATCACAGAATACTATAAGAATAGGATTTCTGTGATAAAGTTCAACCATAATCATACCAACATATGTTGAATAACCTAAAAAATAGAAATTACTAAATCACTGTGTTTCATGGTGTTGCCGGAATTGCTTTTTTTGTTAAACTTACAAGATTAAGTCGAAAAGGTTAAAGTCATAAAGACTGAGCTACATTTCAGTGCAGAACCAAACCAAATATGGAACAACAAAATTGAAAAATAAATGAAATGCAAATTATCGATTCAAAGGTCTTTGTCCAGACAAAAAATGATAAAGAATGAAATATAGCTTTACATAATGATTTTTTAGGAGTTATTTGCATGTTGCAGCTGAGACCAATGCGTAGCAAAGCTATAGAGTCAAAGGTTTCTGAGGGAAAGATTAGAATCATCACTTCGGAAATGTTTTGGTTGCCATCATGATTGAGTTTACCGGTACGAAATATCCATTTCACATCTCCTCACTGTCATGAAAACTGTTACTTCAGTTTTAGTTTTCAGTGTAGTGTTGTGTGTTCTTTGTTTGTCTTTCGTTTTATTTTGTGGGCCATGGTCTTGTCTGTTGTTCGACATAGCAATTCTTGTCTGCCGCTTTGGTATCTTTGGATTCCTTTTATTATTGCCACTTTCGCAGTTTTCTACTGAATATTTCGAACCCTACCTATAAATAGCAAGGTTAGTTGCATAGTTTATTGGTATTTATCCTGATCATCCAATTAATGTTCTTGCATTTGATCGTGTTTTGAAAAGTTTTAAGATTATCAATTAATAATTTATTATTGAACGCGTTTTTGGCTGTTGAATTATAATGTAACAGTGCAACAATGAAATGCTCTGTGTATGGATTTTGTACAATATTTTGTGCTAGGGTTCTCTGGGTAAGTGTTTATCATTTGAAGAAGTAAAATATATCTGTATATATGGGACATCTGCTCACAATATATGCAGATAAATATTAATTGTAACATTTTTATAGTTTTATGATATAAGTTGTGTAATATAGATTTTCCGGAGGATCTCGATGTTTGAGGGCTTGTTCTTTTAAAGTCGTAACATACTACAAAATAAAGGTTTACCTTTATCATATTTCTCATAACCTACTGGCAGCATAGGTCTGTCAATTCTAGCCAGTGATATCAATCCAATCAGTAAACCAATCAAAATTCGACTTATACAACTAAAGAATCCAATGATTGCGTTGTAGAAAAACGCGAAAAATGTAAGTATATTAAATGTTTTCCTAAAAAACAAAAGGGAATACTTACAATGTTATAGATATATGTTCTTAATAAGTACATATCATTTTGCGATAATAGCAGAACCCAATATAGATACGTATGCTCATATCAATTTATTTTCATATACAACTATTGACAATGCGAAACCCACAAAAATAAATAAAAAGTGGGTTACATTAATGAAGTCCAGAAGGGAAAACAGTTTCCGCCTCTTCACGACCTCCTCAGTATATAATTAGGGAAGGCCAGAAGGGAAAACAGTTTCCGCCTCTTCACGACATCCACAGTATATAATTAAGAAAGTCCAGAATGGAAAACAATATCCGCCTCTTCAAGACATCCACAGTATATAATTAAGAAAGTCCACAAAGAAAAACAGTTTCCACCTCTTCAAAACATCCACAGTATTGTGCCGTTTTTACCAGTGCACGCGACTTCTGGTAACTGACACACGCGGCGGTCGTTTTAAACATTTGTCTACACATGCTATAACTTAAAACCTTAAAATTATCATTCAACATTTTAAATGAAAGTTTGCAGTTGTTCAATGGAATAAACGATTAAAACCCAATTAATCAGTGATAATGTTTTCCTAACTTACACGTTATTGATAGCCAGTGCTTTCTGTGTTCCTGATTTCCCGGGTATTTCAACTGTATAGTCTTGAAGGAAAAACTTGTTACTCAAAAACACCTGCAGTTTTCGAAATCCTAAGTTTATGATAATGATTGGGCTGCAAAATATTTATAAAATATAAATAAGTTATATACTTGAATATTAAATAATCTCGATTTTTTCAATGAACTATTGCAACTACCACAAAAGGAACACATCATGTATGGATTGCACAACTGCAGAAAACAAAGTGTCAACATAAATATACTTAGTTACCATTACGATAACAAGTAGTGAAAAAGCCTTCAACAAAGTTCAAAGAGTCATACAGTACGTCATTCTTTCGGAGGCGCTTTAAAATGAAATGTTATGTTTGTAACAGTTACAATAATCGACAAATTCAGTTTAAAGTGAAAAAAGAGTTACAGTAAATAATGAAAAAAATTGTATCCTTTTGACTACAGGTGCTTGGCATTGGACAGCCATATAAGGTGAACGACGGTGTTTATTGATATGCAAGTTTATTTTTCATCTCGCTGAATTAAATTCTTCGTTGGCATTACAAATTGCAATGTACCATCATTATCATACCAATTCTACACATAGCATTCATTTTATTGTTTCGTTTTAATAATTTTTTGGTAATTTTGCTATGTCTGTTAATTGTGTCGTTATGATTAATTTGAATAAGTAAATTGTTCTTACAATATAGTGAGAAAAGGATGAAAGAAATCAAAAGGAACTTTTCCGGCTAATGGTAGTATTATCAAGTAGGCGACTGCTATACATCCAATCCACAACAACAAAAACACTAAAACGTAACCTGAAATAAAACCTATTCAGATTTCACAAGAATAAAAAAATAAAATAAAATAAAACAACGTTATTATAATCATTATGCATGCTGACATTCCGCATATCGAAACTGACCATATTTCTTCAACATTGCTTGAAACAATGAACATGTCATATATAACAGAAAGATACAAGGGGGAAATGGTGTAAATATTCAAGACACAAAAAACCGATATGTACAAGTAAATTCCAAGCAAAGGAACAGCGCTTTGATTGCTGTTTTTCATCTCAAAGTCACAGTGAGGCCTTCAACACGGAGTAAAAACTCGCACCTCACTGTAGGTTCAAGACGGCCCCTAGCACCGGTTTGAGCGGAATTCTTTGATAGATGTCGACGACACTACATCTGTGCATTGAGCATTAAGCTCGGCAATCGACCTAATTTCATTTAAAAAAGGTGAACGAATAACAATATATGTTTATTGACAATTTAAAAAACGACAATCGCTGGACTAAAGTTTCCTGGCTTGAGACAGGAACATTTAGCATGCAGTGGGGTTAAACCTGTTTGTGACGCTCAACCCTCCTAGCTTGAGACAGTGGTGTGACAACACACTATGAAATTACGCGGTAAAATCGGTTGAAATGGATTTTAAACTTGCTATCGCAACTGAAAACCAACAAAAAATACAATTAAACCTAATACGTGAAAAACAAAAAGATGATCTCGTAAGAGTACACGCAGTTGCTGTCTTCTAGTTTAAAAGCCAAAATCTACCGATTAAGAAAGTTTTCATTACTACCGTGTCAACAAAAAAGACACCTTCAAATGGATTTAATGTTTTAACATCATTAGAAGTCATCGAAAACATGGGATTGTGCAAATGTCAATATTAAAAAATATAGACTGGAGGTAGATAATGTTCTAAAAATATCTACCGTTGAATTTCGTAAGTCAATATTAGTACCAATTTAACCATATTTAAAGATTTAATTTAATTTATTTATGATGTGACGATATCCTTAAAGGATAAGTTTATTTAAATGAATTTGAATACCATGGTGATTTAGATTAAATTTCCAAGCTTTTTTACAATACAATGTACATCAATTTCAGTTAAAATGATGTTCGTTATCTTTATTTGACATTTGTTGTAATATCTTTTTTTTATTTTTTTGACTGTGATATAAACTGTGATACAAAGGTAGATTTTTTTACACTTTAGCAACCAATTCTTAAAACTTTGTTTTATATGTATATATCCGATAATTTGTTTTATATGATGTTGGTCTTAACGGTATATTTTATTATTAAATACTGTTATGTTCCCGCCATGATATGGCTGAAATATTGCCGACGTGGCGTTCAGCAGCAATCAATCAATCAATCAATTAAAATGTAATCTGCCAAAAACGTCTGCCAGGATGACCGAAATTTAAACTTTCCGGACGTTTTTATCTTGAATTACCTGTGAATAAAGAATATGGAACTTAGTTGATTCAAAAAATGTTTATGTCAAAATGCAGTGACTTTTATGTCTAAGACTTGATATGTTAACGCATACTAGAAAAAAACTTGAAATAAATATAACTCTTTGAACAACGCGGGTCCCACCAAACAAAAGCCGGCAAAAAGGTGTCTAGATCCCGGAGAGACTGTCGGTTTTTTCTTAACAAGTAAATTCGCAGGCATAAATTCTGCTTTTCCGAAGGCGCTTTTAACTACAATGTAGTTAACGTATTAGAAGCATTTTATTCATTAATGTTTGTAATATGTACCATAACTTTAAAGAATATATGTAGATGACCATAACTATTGGTACCCTAGTCAACAAATGAAAGTGAAAGCAACGGTTTTGGGCATGGGGGAAATTGGCTTCAGAATATTTTGTTTACATATGCATGTGTACCTCCTTGTCTAGTCCAGATTTTTTTTCATAAAGTTGGGCATGCGAATATTTTTTTGAACAACCATACCACCCCCAAGAGTCACATAGTCTTTCCTTACATGACACAAGGGATCCAACTAATTAAAATATGTGGTGCCATGTCTAAATCATTGAAAAATTAATATTGACACTCATTGGTACCCATATCAATAGTTGCAGATATTTAACTAATTTTAATGTGCATTTTTACACTTGCCAGTAAATAAACAATTTGTTACTCATTCTGTTCTTTAAAATACATTGCTATGTATTTTACATGAATGTTTGTGTCTAATTACTAAGAAAAGTAATTTGTACAATGCATAAGATGCTCTCAAGAAATTGTTAGATACTTTTTGTATCCCAACACCATTGATGGCTATTAATACATTTTTGTTGAATTAAAAAAAGAATAAAATGAACAAAGTGATAATTGGTTGAATTTTAATCAAAGATTTGTCATGAATGTAACCATGAATTAAAATCTCTTCGGTCCTGGTTTACAATACAAAGCATTTCCATAAGAATATGCCTGACAAGTATAAGGTTATTGTAAGAGTAAGTGTTTACAAGTAAAAATAATCTCATCAATGTCAAAACTGATTCTTATAAAAAACATTATATGATATCCATGTTGTATTTTAGCATCTATGATCTTTCTGCACGGTGCTAATTCCACATGTACAGTAAAGTGAAAAAATCATTTGTTTGATTAAAAACAGAGGGTGCATATCCATCATTGTCCATGTTATTTGTTATAAATATTCACTTTCTTCATATATATTTGAACTTCTGGTCAAATTAAAGAAGCTTAGGTTAGCTTTTAATATTTTCATTTCTTAATTCTTTCATACATATTTTATGTTGGTATATAATAAAGTTCATTTTTCCTTTTTAGACATGTTAGATATAAACTCCATTCATATCTTTTCACATCTATGATCAGCACACAGAAGAAATGGTTTGCACTCTTTTTTGACAAAAAGATCCTAATGCATTTCCTTTCAAAATAGTGTAGCAACATTATTTTGTGGTTACCTGGAAGAACCATATAAATCGTCACAGTACACAGACCCACAAATTAAGAAGAATTTAAGTCAGCTTTTGTTCCAAATCCATGTCCATTCAATACTGAAAAATACATGTCAAATGAAATTGATTAAAATTCATGAAATAATTTTAAATATGATTATGATTCAATTGATGTAACAGTATTCATATTAGTTAGAAGCAGATATATAAATTTTCTTAATTGTACAAATGCTTGTAGAGATGTTTATTACTTATACATTGTGAAAGCTAAATTAATCAAATAAATAATTATACATGGATCAAATTTTCACTTTAAGTCACAATATTATCAGAAAAAAAGATAAACAAGTATTTCAAATAATCATCTATGAAGGAATCATTATATTATAATAAAGTGATAACTTACTTCCCACAATCAGTAGACAGGTTATTTTATCATGAGCTGTCAAGACTGGTTGAAAATCCACTTTTCAAACTTTGACACCTATAATATAAAGATCATCTGGTCAGGTTTGGTCAGAGAACTATATATGTCTTTGAGGCTATTTACTCAAAATGCCATTTGAAATAAATTAACATACAAATGACAGATTAATTAACCAATATCAAGTCCATAATATCGCTTAATTATAATGTATGTCTGGATCAGATGCCAGTCATGGCTCATGTCAGTGCAAGTGCCGTAGGAATGGATCGTGCATGCGATTTGTTGGTTTTGTTGCTAATTTGATACATTACTGTAATCCATATAGCTTTTAGACCGAATTCATGTTGATGAGATTGGTTATTAGCCAAAAATGGGCGTTGTTTACATAGAGTGAAATGTTTGAACACCAACTTGTTGCCAAGCACTTGTCTGACACAGACTGGGATCGAAATTGATGTTTTTAAGCAAAGTAACTTCTAACTAAAAACTTTTAAATTTTCTCCCAACGTCGGATGAGCAGCCAATCAAATTTCTCAGAAGCGTTCACATGACGTCGTACGCAAAGAAGTTTAACCAAAAACCGAAACACGAAGGCTATAAACAGCGGAATGTCCTTAACATACCTGCGTTGACTGTTTGAACTATATGAAACACCTTAATATATCGTCAAAGCCATTTTACATTTCTGATCTTCTGTAAGGATACATTTTAGACTTGGCCTCCATTAATAAAATAAAGGGTATCCACACAGTTTCACTGAGGCCGCCTTACTTGACGACAGATAGCAAAATACTAGCAGATAACCTTAACCTTTTGAAAATGATAATTTCACAAATAAACCTAACAGTTTCATGCATGATTCAGTTTATTCCAGAGTCTAACTTAAGATTAAATCTAATAACACTAATGATCATTTTCCCCTTTTTAGATTTGAATTTAAAATATGAACAATTAAATTCATTTTAGAAGGGACGATATTTTTTTTTCATATTGTTAACTTTCCGTTTCTTGATGGGGACGTGACTTTAGCTCCTTTGTATGGGGTTTACCTTTCATAACTAGTTCGATTTGCCCGCCTTGCACCAAAGTTTCTGGCTTTAATGATCGCAATATATATCTTATTGATAAAGATACAGATATTACAATCTTCTCAAGACTTTTACAAAATTTTATAACCTTTTCAAAGACTTAATACAAAAAATACGGCTGCAAATGTGGAGTTTTGATACAAGGGATATCACATCCTACGTTCATTTAAAGTTTACAACGGACAAGGGTCGTTAAGGCCCATTTTAGGCCCAAGAATTTAGCTTAAAAATGAAACTTGGCTATTATCTATCATTATATATTTTTTGTATTGAATAATCATGATAATGTCTCTAAAAAGAAAATCCATCAGAATTTTTCAGTTGAATCATTTCTTCAATGGTCACATTACACATAGAAAATGCTTTAAATATGAAAATACTAAGAAATTAATTAATTTGACGCAATATTTGATACTATTTTCTCGATTTTAATATAGATCGCACAAAAACATCACAACGAAACTTTGCACAATTAAAGATCTATCAAGTACAAATGTTTGGTTAAAATGTCTTTGTGATGTTTTTGTGCGATCATATCTATTTTTAACAAAACACCTCCAAAATTTGAGTATTTAACAAAAATGTTTAATTCTTGTCAAAATTGTCAAATATACCCTTTTATATTTTGTCGAAATGACGAAAAGTAGTCAAGAAAAAGTAATGAATTATTAAAAGACGATTATAAAATAGCATTTTCATAACAACTTATTACTGTGTCACAAAATCTAAAATTTGGGCCAAATATGGGGCTTAACGTACCTACTCCTTTATTATTTAATAATTCATAATTTTGATTTCAAGTACCCTAGAATACCTAATATAGGTTAATCCAGATAAGTGCTTTGTAACCAGATGAATTTGTTTAACATCTACAGTACACACAGTGAGTTGAGTATGCAAAACTCTTAAAACTGGTAAAATTTCTCAAAATTAATTCTGATTTTAATAGCAATCTCTGAGGTCATGCAAGAGTGCTTTTCATACAAAACTGTATGTGTTCTATTGAAAACTGTAAATCTGGTGTAATTTCTCTTTCTCTGAATTTCACCACCAATCTGGAGGTCTGGCTAGAGTGTTTCTTGTACAGAACTCTTTGTGTGTACTGTAAATGAAGAATGAGTTGTATTGTAAATGAAGAATGAGTTGCTTATAATTAGTGATTGTTTGAATTTGATATTTACATGTATCAAATAACAATGAAAACAATTCTTTTTTTTTTTATGCTGACCTGAATGTATTGACAAGTGTCCCTGGGCTCTCCTTCCAAAAGTCTAATTTCCCTCTGCTAAAAATGCTTGAAATAATGAAACAAAACTGCATAGACAGATACATGATGTATAGTGATGAAAATTGGCACTAACTTGCAGAAATACCTTCAATATAAACACTACTGATCATATCATGCAATTACTTATGTTATGACAAGGATAAACTTTACAAGAGTAAGTCATTCATTGTAACAGGGAGCTATATTATCAAGGGGGAATAACCCAAACACAAACTAGTGTTCATTTAAAAATTCATGGTTCCTCAGGGTTTTTTTGGGGGAATTGCCTTTTAATTTGAGGGAGGAGGGGGGTATTTTGGTAAATATTGTGTACCCTTCGATCCGTTTAATATATAAATCTGTAAATGTTACCAAAAAATGCTTCAAGTAACTTTTGTTTCATTTTTCATACGAAATAATTTGGGAAAAACATCAAAATTAAATCACTGAAAAAAAATTTCAAAAATTTGGATGTGGCCCCTTTTTAATCCCATACATGTATATCTTAATTATGATAAGAAATGGGTCATCATGTTTATAGCTAATCCCCCTATCTGGGTTTGTATGGAAGGCCCTCAATTTTTTTTCTAAGGACATTACATGTAAATTAGTAAGGGTAAAAAAAGCAAGGAGATTCATTTCCCAAACTCTTAAATGCTCTTGTTTTTTCATTGATGTTGAGTAAAATTAAAGCTAGATGTTTTATAGTCAGTTTCTTCTTTTTGTAACCTTGGATGCATCTGTTATTTGTGTGTTTTGTAAGAGTTGTTTCCCATGTGGGAGTTTAAAATTAGAATACTTTAAATGTTGCAATTTTTCCAAAAATACACAATATTTGAAAAGGGAAACAAATTAGTTTGGTGTGCATTTATAAAATAAACAAGAAGATTGCTTTTTGCATTAAATTTGTAACTGAATTTAAACTTTAAAAAAATAAAAACCCAAATTTCATCTTGATAACTATATCAATATATGGTCCGATATGGGAGATAACTCTTACAAATTCAGAGATACGAAAAGTCCGAGTTGATATTTTCTGAATACACAGCTCTATTTAATTTGTTTGGTCTGAGCGATCTTAGGTCTTGTCATGTCAAATGATTGGTTATCTACCACCTCTAAGCAATGTCTTGCCTGTCTGGTAATGCTGAATAGGGTCATTCTTGTAGGTGCAATAACTGGTGATGCCATATAATGTACTAAACTGTAAAATTGTCTAAGATGCAAGCTGGATGACGAAAGTTTGAAAATAATTTATTTCAAGGCTGTTCTAGAAAAATTATTGGAGGGTGTCTGATGGGCAGTTGATATTTTTTGTGGGTTGTTGTTCTTTAATAAATTTATTTTCTCTTGGTGGTGAGAGTAAAGGAATTCTAATTCTATGTGTGGGTGCTATCTTTTTCAGAAATTTCTTATCACTTCATGAAAATTCCGTAGATGGTGGTGTTTTCTATCAAAAAGATCCTGTGTGTTGTCAGGGGCGGATTTAAGGGGGGGCATAGGGGGCGTACGCCCCCCTTTCTCCGCCAAAAAAAAAATTAAACTACAGAACCCATATATTCGTAATTTTAACACGTCTTATCCGATGGTATGTGAAAATGCCGAAATATAATTATAAGTTACTTATGCACACTACTGAAATAATTAAGTCATCATATGCCAAGGGGCACATTTATAGGAAAAAAAAGAGTCAAAAAAATTTTTCGCCTCGCTCCGCTCGCCGCTTTTAAGGTTTTACGCCCCCCCTTTCTAAATTCCTGGATCCGCCCCTGGTTGTGGTACCAAAGTTAAATTCTGTACATAGGTGGTGGGGTGAATAAACCCCCATATGATAATGTCTGGAACAGTCCTTATTCCTTTTGCATTGGTCAAGTAAAGGTATAGATTACCTTGGTTATAAATTTTAGGTCAAGTGAAGAAGTGTAAGCAATGATTCCCTTGTTTATAAATTTTTGCTTAAAGTTATAATCATATAGACATTGAGATTTGGATCAGGTACTGTAGACCTTGTTGGGTTGTGGTCTGGACTATAGAATGAATGTAGAGTTTATCCATGTTCAAATATCAAAGAACATAAAATGACAATATGAAATCAAGAGGCATTTAAGGTAGGGGAGGGAAACCAAAAATCTTATTTTGGGTTATTCAAAACTACAGAAACGTAAAATAATTTGAACTAGTCTTGGCCTTTCCAGACAGTATTCTCATACATCTGTTATAGCTAGCCCTTTCCAAAAACCCATTTCCAGAAGGCTGTGGTTCCTTCTAAAATTAAACTTTACCATTCTGGTTCCTGGCTTCCAGGAAGTATGATGAAAATTTTCCATAGAAATCACTGATGAAACGTATAAAATTATGTCTAGGACAAATAGCTAAAGCTTTCATTTTTAGTTTTTATAAAATGAGGAGCATATAATGATAAATACCTAAACTACTTGTGGCAGTCATAGAAAGCAAATGCTTCAAGATAAAGCACAGGGAAAAGTAAGGTTTTCTTCTTTGCTCATTCTTATGTCAATGTGATTTATTACCCACAAAGGGGAACAACTCTTACAAATCTCAATTTTTAAACCAAACTTGGACTTCCTGAAATAGGTTTTATGAAAAGACTTCACTCAGATTCAGAATATCGAGTCAGGTGAAAACAGTTGTTAATGGCACTAATCCCTACTGGGATTATTAATAGCACTAAAAAGTGGTCCTGTGAAGCAGTGGAAAAACACTTGGATGTAATTTCTATTATGAATATCTTTTATACAAAAGGATGAGCACAATTTTTTTTAATGAAATAAGTAAAATTAAA
>JAULBM010305729.1:0-14461 GCA_032357055.1 Geukensia granosissima
CCTGAAAAGTGCCGTTGTAGCTCAACTAAAACCAGCAAGTTACAAAAAGTCATCAAACAGACGCCATTTATATACAAAGACAGTTCATCAAGTCGAATAAGATACAACAACTCATCCTAGCCTCCTGACAAAACTATTCCAATCAACGTTCCAACAAAAGTTACATTAATACCTTTAGCTCCGCCAGGGAACGTCCGACCGAGAGCATTCATTTGCTGTGTAGGACTTTAAAAACCATCAACCACAACTTGAAATTTTAGACAAACTGAATTCCATTGAGTAGGAAATGTCCAATGTCGACTGCTCTGTTTGTTCAACATTTCATACCATTCTCCTATACGATCAAACAAAACACTGTAAAATGGAATTGCTTTTGAAGGTTGCATTATATTTGCTGTAAAAATCAGTCTTTTTGTAGTCACAATAGGTATGAAAATCATTGTTCCATGATCTGCGCAGATATGCTGAAACTTCTTACATGTACTTTTTTTCGGTACGGCAAGATGTAATATGGTAGGTATTCTTATCCGTACAAATTGTCAAGTGATCTTGATGTTTTATAGTTTAATCTTAACTTTTAAGACTATTTTTCATTTGTAAATAAACCAAATAGACAATTTTAGTACTGCACATCTTATTTTGATTTCATTTTAGTAAATATTATGCATGTTCTCGCCACGATATGGCTGAAATACTGCCGACTTTGTGTTAAACACCAACCAACCAATCAATCAATCAACAAATTGTCCAGAAGAAATATTCCTTTATAAAACTAATACCAACTACCGGATCAGATCAGATCAATTATTCTTTGATATCATCATAAAAACTATATTGGTTCAGCAAAATGCCATGATTTAATTTTTCAAAAAAATACTTTCAATTTTTTTATGGTGAAGTCTTTTTTGTGGTAGCCCCATCAGGTAGGATGTACAGTATAATACGAAACCTTGCATTAAAATATAGAAATGGGAGATAATTCATGATTGCCTAAAAGACAGTCATGCAACGAGTATGAATTACAAACATCTACAGATCACCCTAAGTACTTAAATAAAGGACAAAGACGCACAATGTAATGCCAGCTATACACGTATAAGGTCCAAAAATACAATCTAAAGTCATTAAAATGTACAATGTAAAACTAGCACCATTAAACAAACATGTACTAGACATCACGTTCCAGACTAGGGGTAGGGCTACGTTTACAAGGTTGAACGATCCATGGAAACGTGTGTACTTAAAAAGGATAAATTAGTCATAAAAATAATATGTCTTCATGTAATAACCGACTTAACGAATATCAATACCTGCATTTGTTTATTTACTTTGTTTCGAAAGACTTATGAAGGTCTACGTTTGATGCATCTTTCTTCTATATAGCAGAGGATTAGTTAGCTTCCCGCAAAGAACTTTAATCTTCAAGTTGAAAGACAATTTGAATTCATTTTTTTAAAACATGCCGATTGCATAATCGGATTATGATTTAAACTAGTTTAATGCGTCACGTTGCGAACTAATGAAAGTTTATACACAGGGGACAAACCCCAACCTATGTCATGACTATTTTTGGCCCTATCCATGTAAAAAAATTGCAAAACAATTGTCTCGAATGTTGCCCGGGGCCCGATACCTTTAACCTCTAACAAGGAATGTAACTTCTAAAATTCAAGAATTTCACCAGCTCGCTTCAAGAGATCGTGCAACACAAATGGGATGGTTTGTCTACAGCCCTTGGCTCGCTGTAAAGAAGACACCATAAGCTTTACAATGCAATGTTTTTATTTCGGCTTTCCTCATTTTGAATAATGAAGTCTGACTTCCTACTTGGGTCCATAAAATTCATTTTTTTTAAGTTTACTTCTTGTTTGAGATTTAAAAGTTGTAGTTGTTTAACTGTTGTCTCTCGATTTTGCATCGATTCTGATATTCGTAAAAGTTCTTGATACACACCTTCTGTGAAATGAAATTGACTACCGACAGAATTTTCATCCCTTGTAGTTTTTGATTTATGTTACTGTGTATCTTTATATAATAATTCTCCGTTTTCTTTATTTCGTATATATCTGTTCTACTATGTATCATTTCAAATAATTTCACAGATTTCTGTTTTCTAGTATTTCGTTTTGTCTGGTTTGACATTTCGTTTGGTTTTGGTGTATTTCGTTTCGTTTTGGTGTATTTTGTTTCGTTTCGGTACCGTTCGTTTTGTTTTTGTATATTTCGTTTCGTTTCGTTTCGACATATATTGTTTTTTTCGTTTCGCACTTTACAGGTACTCGCTTTCCATTGGTACATTACTTCTCCGTGTGCGCATCCTGGTTCTGGTACTACGCTCGAGAACACTTGTTTTTGGTGTACATCGCAATTTCACAGCAAAAAGTCCGTCTTCATCTCTGAAACTGATATAACATGAATGTTGCATGTAAAATGATCTCTAGAATAGGCAAACACCTTCAGCTTTCCAATATTGTTTTGGATCTAGTACTTTTAAAGTTTGTGACAGAAATCACGGTGTGGAGGAACAACGGTATATATAATGATGGTAAAACTTTGATCCTCTCTCTCTCTCTCTCTCTCTCTCTCTGGTTATAAAACAAACACACCAATGTATTATTTATTGATAATATAAATATTCAGTCAAGTCTTGTAAGTTCATCTGAATGTCCATCCCAACAATGATCAATTCCATCACATTTGTGAATTATGTATTTGTGGGTGTTTTGATCATAACTGATTTCTAGTTTATGGTCATGTGAATTATCAGTTGTAGTGACAACAGTTACCACCATACCCTTAGCTAAATCGAGCATGTCCTCATGGTCAATGTATAATTCGTGGAAATGATGCCCTGGTGGATCTTGATTAGTTACTGATGTACGGAAATGGGCATCAGCTTGTGCATTTCCACCTCCTGACAATGTGCTTGGTTTCTCAGTGAGATAGTCACCCATGGTTTCCAGATGGTTAAGTACTTCTTTTATTGCATCTACCTCCTTTCCGATTTGGTTGCCTTCTTTTGTAACTGGCATAACAGGATATCTCAATCTTAGTTTTCCGACTCCTGGAATATCGGGAAGTGTAATACGTTGACCAGAAGAAACGACACGTCTGACAACATCGTTTCTGTCTAATACCCCTACTGCGCCCCGGTCAGTATCAGCCTTGTCCTTGTCAACATTTGTACCATGGAAAAATTCGACCGGTGTTCTGTAAAATAGATTGAAGGCTGTTCCGTTGTACGCTTTGTCATCGGTGAAACCTCCATTTCTACCACCGGAAGTAATTTGGTTAATTCTGTGACGGTCATGGCGATCTACCAACTCTAGATTGTAAGGATTCCATGAAAACAAGGGTGTCAGGTAGATCACTTCCAACGGTATTGCATATGTGTATCTGACTTCGTCGGTTTTACACGTTCTGTGATGTGTGTGTTCATTTCTTTCGCAGTAATGTACTTTCATAGCAGCAACATGAGGATTTGAGGTCTGAGCTACAAATAAGTTTCTATCTGAAAATCCCCGATGTACAGTTCTGGTTCCCATTGCTCCTTTCCTGTTATGACGAAATAATCTGTGATAGAACGCCGTATTCAAAACTGTGTCGTTGGCGGGGTAACGGGCATCTAAGGTTTCCATTCCAAATGTAGTGTCGTGTAAAACACCAGGGTAATTATCTTTGCCAGGAATTTCGTACATAATTTTGTCAAGAAGGCCGTTGTGGTATAGAGACTCTTTAAAATCACCATACCCATCAGTCCATTTAAAATGATTCTTATGTGCATTGTTCTGAGCTGCAAAGGTGAAACGTGCGCCTCTAGTATGAGAGAATCTTGTCAGGTTCATTTTATGCCCAATTCTTGCTGCGATATCGTCAACTGGCTTCAGCGCTGACAGAGGCAAGTCATGTTTCAGTGGATGGCATGAAATCCTGTAATTCCACTGCGCAAACTCTGGCGTTCCGTTTACGATGTTCATGATGGTCGTTGGAAGATATGAGAAGTTTTCAAGATAATGTTTTCCTCCAGTGTATGATGTAAAACGTATTTTGTCCTGGAGTTCGAACCAATTTTCAGCATCAATTTGATGACGATCACTTTGGAACGGCTCCTTCAATGACTTTGTGTCCGTTGTCCAAGCACCTTCTAGATAGCACAGTACAGGCTTGAAGTACGGCCTATAGTCTCTAAAATTGTGGTTTTGGAAAGCAAACGCACGAAAGTAGTTTTGCATTTCGTGAATTTGTTCTTGCAATGTTGGTTTACTTAAAACGGATGGTGGGACTTCTGGGAAAGGAATATCTTCCTGTTTGTTGTAATCTTTAGATGTTTTGCTAGGCATGCGCAATTTGTAATCGTTGTGTCTAGTCCTGAAGTCTACACCATTCAAAGTAGCAATGAATTCTCCCATTCCTACAGTTCTATCGTAATTGGAATGCTCGTGTATAGAACAAACCTGGTTGTACGTATGAGTTGCTGTGAAGTACGATTGAGTTCCGTCATTGCTTATACGTACTTGTTTGATACCAGAGTCGTATTCCGAACGGGCTCTCTCGGCTATGGCTAGTTCGGTTAACATCAGTTGTCGAGTTAAATCTTCAACCTTCTTGACCAGCATGGCAAACTGGTGATCGTCTACAGACCAGGTAGCAGATATTGTCCCAAGAATAATCAGCAGGACCTTCATTTTCATAATCTGGAAATTAAAATAATCTGAAACCTGGAAAGTACTGTTTACTATCATCATAGTAATTATTAGTTAAATACGCGCGACAGGTGGTTGAAAAAGAACAGGAAATCCTTACCTTTCCAAAGCACACTATTTAACAAGCAAGTCAGTTTTTGTGTTTCTGTGTAATTAAATGTGCCGTTAAGTGTTTTGTTTTTTACTTACGTTGTCAAACTTGCCTGACATGAAATTTATCAAAAAATTAGTTAACAGAAATTTGCTAAAATCCTAAAATACTGAAAATACGGAAAGGCTTCAAAAAGTATTGTACTTAGTAGCTGTCACTGCCGTCGGATTTGGCTTCCGGTTTCAGTCTGTTTGGATTTTAGGGGTTCCTTTGCTGTGTTTGGATCTTTGACTTCTTGTGTTTCGTTTCTTATGATGCCGATGAGAAGTTACTTCTTGAGATACGCATATAGCATACCAAAATTTTTTATAATAATTCAACATTGGCAATATTGTTTTTTAAGGTAATAATAAAAAATCCTAGATTCTCATCGATATCGCCCAATTATTTGATCCCCATTCAAACAATTTTACTTTTTATTCATTTGTGTAAATTTCTTTAAAATTTAAAACTTAGATTTTTTATGGCCTAATTTTTTGTGTTTTTCTTAAAGACGCATTTTAGTTCTTACTGTCACATTTCAAGGTCTTTTGGGACTTGCATCGTGGTCATGTGGTCATGTAATGAAATATTAATAAAAACTGATATTCTAATTTACTGCCTTATTACGAAAAAGGTTGCTGCGCTAGTCACTGGTCAAGTCCATTTTTTTCGAAGCTTTAATTAAGCTTACTTAAGTCTTTACCAACTGGTTGCACGAATTAAAATTTGTTTACCAAATCAACACAACACAAAAAATCTTACCAATTTCAGGGTTTAACGCCTACCTCAGAGAAACATGTGTCCAGTTGAAGAAATAGATTCAAAGTGTCCAAAATGTCCTAGAAAACGTTTTGATATATAACCATACTAAGTATACGGTGTCCACATCTGCTTTCTTATCGCTAAGCAGATAAATGAACGAAATTTTGGAATATAGTTCACCAGCTGTCAGCCATCAGATTGCAGGGTGAATATTCAGGTTTTGGTTACAAGGTTGTTTAAATGGAACGGACCAAAGTACATTATGAAGAACAAAATCTCTCGCATTTCAAATTACATGTATTATGTTTTTGAACTGAACATTTATTACAAGAACATAATGACATTTTTTGTATATTTCAGAAGATCAAGACTGCGTGAAAAATGTATTTGTTTGTGTTTTTCTAAACAGTAATTAGACCTTTTAGTTATCTATCAGATCATTTGTAAATTCATGAAGTGAGAGGTTCCCGAGGGTATTCAACAGCCCAGTTGTCAAACTTGTCCTGCATGATATAAGTATCAATCAAATTTTACATGAATATGCATTTGCTTGAATTTGAAGCAATTAAAATATGGAAAGGCTTCGGAACGTATTGCACTTAGTATTTGGTATTTGTTTTGGCTTCCTATTTCGATTTGTTTGGATCTGAGTACTTCTTTTACTATGTTCATGATGTTTGGATCCTGGACTTTTTTGTAGTTGTGAGAGGTAAAATTACTTTTTGTGATGTAAAATTCACTATATTATTCAATATTGGTAAATTTTTTGATTTAAAAAATTCAAACATTATAAATACCATCTACACGCAACAATACATCATGTACTTTGCTCTATCTCTAGATACGCTGACGTGGAAAGGCATCACCCGGTCACCGAAAGCTATATTTTTATATTTTTATGTCTTAGTATAGAAACAATTTTTGGTTCATACACATCCCCTTTATGTAGAACTTATGTTTATCAGTTAAATATCTAAAAAAAAACCTTAATAGATCAGCTACAAGACTGCTACGCATGTAACATGTATTTAGAAAGGAGTATTTAAATATTTCGAGTTTAAATATTTTCGCTCAAGAATGGTTTTCTACCGGTTTTTATTCTAATTTTTTATACATGGGTGTTCTGTAAAATGTGGCTCAAAATTATGGCAGCATTAGCCTCAGTAATGATTTTGACATTCGCAACTCCCTTTTCTGTGGATTTTGTAAAAATCTATTTTTATATTTTTTAAAGTAGCTTATTATTATTATTTCATCCCGAACTACCCAAATTTTGTGAAACTATTTTGACGATTACGTCTTAGTATAACGAGCTACATGTATTTTTCTCTCGCAGAACATTTCATGCATTTATGCAGCATAATTATCGTTTTATGTATGATTAAAAAATGAGTTGCTGATAAATTAACATATAAAAAAGTACGTTTCATGAGCTGAGTCTTTCGTGTTTTGGCTGTTCATTCTTAAAGCAATTACAAAATATATAAAGGGAACTTAAAAAGAGATTGAACCATCTTACCGTCAGCCAAATTGGATATTAAAAAATATTACAGGAGGTGTTGTTTGTCCTGTGCTCATGTGAAAATTGTTGATTTTTGTGAAATAGTAAAAGTTCGGAAATGTCTAAATTTTTGCATTCCTGGTACCGCCAAGCTTATTTTTATTGACATTGCGTATAAATAAATACCAATAGATATATTATCTATAAAATAACTTTCATTTTTTAAATTCATAAATCCTTTGAGCGAAAACAAATATAATGGAAAAAATTTCCTTAGTGAGTGGAGAAAAACTAGGAGCATGTATAAAAAATCCGAAATATACAAAAGTTGCCGGCATGTTTTGTTCTTAATATTTTAGAAGAATAACAAAGATTTACTTAAAGAATTTTTCAAAAATCAGTAAAAAGTGAGAGACTCAGTTCCTGAAATGTACATTAATATCTAGCCTTTTGCCTCTATTCTGAAACTTTGTTTGCATCTTTGTGAAATGATGGGGTACTGGATTTAATTCTAGCGAATGTCAATTTTTTAGCATACAGTTTGTTTAAATCTTGATTTTTTTAACATTTTATTTACACATTTTGAAAATAAAGAATGTAGGTTCCAGGAGGATTGTATTTCATTTAAAAGGCGTCCGATAAGGTTTGTCCAGAATGCGACTTCATTGCCCTCCAGTGTGAGCCCGGACAATAGTGGCACATGGTTGCATGTGTGATTGCAAGGAATACAAAGAGGCAAAACGTTCGAATGTGTGGAAATGTAACAAATTAGCTAATTACGTCTACATTGGTTAGGTTGAATTTTCTATATATAGGTGTCTCGTATATTTAGAAGAAAGAATATGTAATTTATACCAGAAAGACACCTGTACATCTCACATACGTTTATGAAAATATTCAAAGGCAAAATTTAAATGCGTGCAAAGCGCTTTTGCTGGATTTTCATCAGACACACCAGCGCCAAAAATAGAAACATCAGTCAACGTTTTGAATTTTCACTTTAAGTTCATGAACCAAATGAAATATACAGATCATGACGTACAAAATGTAATTGTATAAGCTGACATCACTCTTTATCATAGACCTCTACTGTACATTTTTTAATGTAGCAAAAAAATTAAATGGTCACAGTTTAAATTATATATGCGGTCGAAAAGTGCTAAGAGGTGTATTAGAGTGTTCCAATATCTATAACTGACTGGTTGTACTACTCGTTTACTTTGTGTTTGTTAAAGTCAGCAACATTCAGGGCAAGAACAAAAAGAAAAAGAAAAGATTACAACCGTTATAAGGTAGATGATTCTGTAAATATTGGTTTATTATTTTTTTTCTTTCTGATGTTTTTGGTACCTTTCTTAAGTATACAGTCGGTGAACATTCTTTTAGAATTGCCTTCTTTGCCGACAGTGTGGCAATTTTCCCAACAAGCTATAATTTAACATTCCATTAACCACATTTCGTAAATTTACTTGTCAACCGGGCAGATTTTTCGTTTGTCTCGGATATTATCAGTTGGTTGTGCCAGCCAATAGACGGTCATTGATGAAGGAAGAGAAACCGACGATCTCTTTTTCATTTAAGAAATTGATCAGATTGGCAAAATGTTATTTTGTGACATGCTTTTAATTCGAAGTGAAGATTTGTTTGATTCAAAGAATGAGAGGATCAGGAAGAAAGCATGAGTAATGCAGTCATCATATATCTTAGATTTAATGTTCAATTCTTAATCATAATTGTAGCGAACTGGCGAGAGTAAATGAGCGTTCTGTTGTGATGTTATAGAAGAGTATCTAGGTGTTTAAAAAGGTAAGGTTTGCTAATAATCTTTTTATACGTATAAGAGAAATAAAAAACCGATTACCAGTACACCAAAATACAAGTTGTTCGGAAAAAAGAAATAAAATACAAAAAATTATACCATACTAGATATTTGTGTAATTCATATTTTCAAGTAAATATGTATACATGTGTTCTTGAAATTTTTAAAAATTATTAACATAATAGGTATTTCAGGAAGGAATAAACATTGTCCTTCACATGATAAAATAAGGAAAAAAATATTTCAAATATCTAGAAATACAATCATCCCTTTCCTGACATTCAACCAAATTGTTCGACGAGCATTTGCAAAAACTCGAGTGAAATGGACAATTATTCGAACCGACTGATTCAATAAACACCAAATAAAGGGTGATGGGAACTAAACAATAGGAAAGAAAACCGAAGGGCCAGAGAAAAGGGGAAAGTTGACCTAAACGGCAATCTCGGGAACATGAGCAAGACGGAACATGACAGGTTTACATACAAAACCAAAATCACAAATTATAAACAATGCGTACTCCACCAAAAAAAGCCGGAATGAACTCAGATGGTCCGGAACGGTAAGCAAAATTGTAGTTTAATACGAGGACACAAACCTTACAAGATATTTCACGAGTTATCTGCTAAAACAGGAGAAAATAAAATGTAACTATATAGCCTGTATCGGTTGCCTGCTAGTGACATCACATTGCTTCTTATAAGCATTGCTGGTTACCAAAGAAAAAAAAAGATTTTTTTTCTTGAAACACACCATCCCTTTTTCTATGTAATATAACGGCGGCAATCATAGTTGGCGGGCAATGCCGAACATAATTTTTGTAGAGGATCACCCAGCGATTATTCCACCAAAATTTTATCACAATTCGTCTGTGGTCTCAGTGGAGCAGATTAAAGTTAATTAAGGACGACGGACCCCCAAGAATTCTTAGAGGCACACTGGGCCTTTTAGGCCAGGTTTGCTTCAAACTGTATGGACCCAGTGTACTTAAAACACAGATGAAAGAAAAAAAGTTTTTATCCGTTTCTGTATCTGTATCTGTGTTTTAGTACTCTGAGTTCATACATTTTTTTTTGTATTTTATTATTCTTTGTTTAAGCAGTAGACGGTTAATTTTTGCTATAATTAAAATCTTTAGAATTTTTTTCTTTTCATAAAATAAGAGGAATTCATTTCGAAAAGGGAGAAAAAACTAAGTTTCATATGCACTGTGTAAGTTGACTGTATTAAGAAAAAGCGAAAGAAAATCGAAGGGACATAAAAAGGAGACAAGTCGACAGAAATGACAATTTGGTGATCATGAACAAGTCGAAGAGACATATTGTACATATAAAACTAAAAACAAACATACGACTATGAACAAAGCGGACCCCTCCAAATTTTAAGACTGCAAAATTTCATGTCAGTTTGATATGTCTCACTTCAATTCCTTCTGAAAGAAAGAAATTTCGAATATTCCACTTATAATAAATGGCAAAACGCATTGCTAAATGTTCGTATTGTGTTGATTTTGCTTTAATCAAACTTTTAGCCACGTTTAGATCCAACTTATCATGTTCTCGATTTGCACCTTGGGTGTCTACACCGGGCACGAGGAGGGATGCAGAGCCGTGTTTGTTCTGCACGCATATCCTTGAGCACCATTGTGGACAGATACCTGTACTGCTGATAAGGACCAAGCATCTTTTGCTTTTCTCTAAACACAGGATCTTTCCTAGATGTTTGTTTTGCTATTTTTTCCTTTTGAGAGAAATTTGGATTTTCTCTAGCTTTTTTCTTGCTGTCAAGTCCATATATAGCCTCCTTTTGCCTAAATACCGGATCATTCCTAGATTTTTGTTTTGCTATTTTTTCATTTTGAGAGAAATCTGGAAATTGTTTACATATATATGAAAACAAAATCGCTAAATGTAAAGAAAGTAAAGAATATTTAATGAAACCTATCATTCGCATATTATAATTCCTCGTCGAAAATTTATAAAATATTCCAAAAATATTTGATTTTATAGACTTTCAAAAAAAAAAAAAAAAAACAAAACAAAAGAGAAAAACAAACACTTACTTTTAAAGTTACAAAGTCCTGTGGCCGTTCGTAATAGAGTCCGAATTCCGTTAGTTTAAAAAGTTTTCGCCATGCCATGTTGAAATGTACAATACAAAGTTAAAATTGAAACAGTACACCGATTTAATTCAATATCACCGGACATTGAAGCTTGAAAAACTTTCCGCACTTATATTTCATCTAATGAATCACATTTCAATACACAGAAGGGAATTAAATGTAATTAACTTTCAGCGTTTAAAACAATATTTTGTAATTAAATATTGAAAAAGATCGAAACGTGAAAATGCATCAAACGAGTTTCATTAAGTTTAAATTCTTTCGATAAAGAAATTCGTTGAACCAGAAAAGATCCTTTTATTGTTGTTTGATTAGAACATGATATAAGACACATTTTATCCCGATTAATCAGTAATAAATTACCACCTTCGGCGGAAACACAATGCAAACTAATAATTATGTTTTCTTTTGGAATGAAAGATGACTTGTGTCCCGACATTTATTGGTATCATTGTTGTCAAACGACTACAAATTGTTGTAACATAATTATAGTATAACGTTCATAATATTCAATGTTGGGGTGAGCATCGTATGAAATTAGACATTCACAAACCACGTTAAACGTCAGTTGTATTCATAAATTGCACAAAACAAAAATGTATATGCCCCTTTCTTGAACTCTTTTGTTATAACTTGCAATTTTTATGAATTTGTTCGTTTCAAGACAACAATTGTGTCACAAGTTCAAAGACCGGTCCCTTTATTTGTGACGTATAGAGCTGGTGTCATCAGTCGCCCGCTTTTGGATAGTGTAAAGATATTGTGAATAAGAACCCGTGAGCGAAATTGTAACGTTCGGAATTGAATAATAAGGATACACAAACTGTATAAATCTGCCTTGCTTCCATTTTATCCATGGTTTAACAATGTGACACAAATAAGTACTAGAAGGAAAAAATAAAATAAATTGCCGAAAATAATTTCTTTTAATGTTGGCCACATCCCCATAAGGGTTTAAACCCATCAATCTCCACAGAAATTTACTTATTTACTTATTAACGGACGGTCCTTTAAGAGAGGTTCAACCTCCTGGCGGAGAATCCGAGCAACAAAAACGCAGGTTTGGTGGTTTTTCAGGTTACTAGTTGCTCGCTACGGCCTCTGATTCGTTATCACAGTCTCTGTCTTGAAGTTTGCAGAGTTATTATTAGAAAACGACAGCAATTGGTCGGACGTCACCGATGTAACTTGGAAGTTGCCACTGTTATTTCATTTGCTGCAACACTGGCATGGTGAAATGGGTGGCAATGGTAATGATACATAAATCCTACTGGTATTTTGTTTGGTTGTGGACAGGACGAGTTATTTAAAAGAAATAATATGGATTGATTGATTGATTGCTGGCAAATAACTCATACATATTTAGGACGAGTACAAGTCCTCAAACAATAATCATAAAAGGGGTAAAGACCGGGGAATTTTATATTCATATGATGCCAAATTTGAACTTTTTATGGTAGGGGCGGGAAAATAAGCCTATGCAACTGTTCGCCTACGGACCACTCATTACGAGCTGTTGCATGCAAAGAGTTCTTTAACGTGCTGAAAGCATGGCATTTCCCAGCACAGGGCACGGCAGTTACGTTCCCGCCCGAGACGGGATGAGAATTTATACATCCGGGCCAACCAAGGGTCTCCCTTTTAGGAGAAGTTGTTTCTCCAGGCGGAGAAACCGAGCAACCAATTTCTTAACCCGGCTATGGGCGTGGTTGAATATTTATTGATCCCAACAAACCAACGAACTCCCCTTCAGCAGGAGTTCTACCTGCAGGCGGAGAAACCAAACGGCCCATTTATATACTCCAACCGCCCTCGGGTTGGGGTGGGGGTATGGAATATATGTCAGAAAGACAAGATCTACATCATACATAATTTTATAACAAATATTCAAAAGCTTAATTTAAGTGCGTGTAAAATGTCTTTCTAGATTCACCTTCTTAAGAAACGCTAGAAGCCGAAAATAGAACTTTTTATGAATTACCAGATACATATATGGATGATATAAAATATACAGTTCATGACAAAGTGAACGCCGAATAGCCAAATATAAAGATGAAAATAATTAAAATTTTCAAATTACAATTTAAGAAGGATGTAAACCGAATTCCAGTACCCGAGAATAAATGGGAGCAAACTTTTCCAGTATGACCGGTCTCCTTTGTTGCGTTTTCCTCTATAGATGAACCCAACATAGGTTAGGGTCAAGCCCTTTTGTTTAATGTTGTTATAAATTGTACATTAATCCGTGCTTGCGCCATTATTTTTCTGTTTTTAAAGCAATCAGACAATTTTGAAAACGGGCGGACGTTTTCATTGTCCTTTGATTCTGATATTGCATTAAAAACAACATCTTTAGTTTACTTGATCATTTGAACAAGTCCATGTTGCCTTTTACAATATGTGGGACAACCACACCAGCCTTTATTTAAAATGACATCAAAATAATAAAATTAGAACTGGTGTACAGACTATACAGAGGCAGTCTCACAACCTACACGAGAAAGAGCTTTATAAACGTGAACTTGCTTGGATTAAGAAATAACAAACAACGTGTCCTCACGGTCTAAATGATAACATAATGCATGTAATGGATGCAGTTACTTTGTCTCGAACGTTGATAGTCAATGCCATTGAGAAAGTCTTAAAAAATAAACGCAGTAGATCTCAATGCAGACGTATCAATCGAAACAAGCGTTAACATCATCGTAAACAGTCGCATTTCATTGCTTGGTGTCTTTTTTCAGAAATAATGGAAGATATCAAAAAACTTTGTATTTAGGAACTATTACAAGCAAAAAATTGTATTAAATCTGGAAAGAGTCGGAAACAATATCTCACTCTTGTCCTTTGTATGCAGCACTTATCATCTCTGTATACTGCTACCATAAATTTTTTCCCCAAATTGACAAACCGACAATTTCTAAAAATACCTTAAATCAACAAAGGAATCGACCTTATTGATCTTGCCAGTATATTAAGACATCCTAAAGTCACTTTACATATTCCAACTTATTATGAGAAAATGTAACCTCCCACCCTCTCTTACACGTTCAAAAAACCCACCAAAGTTATAATTGTCAAAGTTATAATTGTAACTAAAGATTTAGAAATTAACAACAACTATCCAGATTCATGTGTCTGTCTTAGTTTGAAATATAAATATGAACCTTGTGGTAATGCTGTTACTGGAGACCTTAACATCATCAAAGACCGAGAGGTTATTTATTACCTTCCTGTAAAGGGATCTGAATATCGCCCTGCAGCAAAAAAAAGCGGCCGGGGTATAGAAATAGGTCGTTCGGTTTCTCCGCCCGAGGTAGAAATCCTGCTAAAGGGGTGTCCGTTAGTTCGAGCGGGATGTATAAATACTTGAACTCCCCTTCTCGAAGGTTGTGCCGGGGAAAGAATAGGCACCAGGTAT
>JAULBM010305750.1:0-14457 GCA_032357055.1 Geukensia granosissima
TTCAATTCCATTCAACAAATCATAAAACTAACTAGCTGTACTCTATTTCTGACACAAGAAGAATTTAAATGGAAAACATAAAGTGGACTTACATATCAATGAGGCTATTGGATCCAAGTCAAATGAACCAAGTCATGAATTGCGGTAGCTTTAGAGCTTTTCACAGAGCATAGTACTCTACCCTTGCCATAGGCATTGAGGAGACCTCTAGATTTAAACTTCCTTTAGATTTTCTGGGAGTTGGAGTGCGGTCTCTCAGACATTTACCCAATATATTTAAAAGCTCCGCGGATTATTTTATACTCATATGGAATTTGTGATTTTTGTGAAAAAGTAAAGTTCCTAAGGTTGCGGAAATACACACTTGTGGCAGACATATTTTAATTTATTTTTAAAACCGTTACCTCGTTGTAAAGACTTAGTGTTTGTGATCTGGGACCGTGTCAACAAAACTATCCTGAGATATATCCAAAGACATGTCTTCCGACTTTATTTAGGATGGTCTTAGGATTATCTTAAGACATTGGTTAGGATGACCATTAAAGCTGTCGTAATATTGTCCTCCCAAAGCTTCTAGCATTTAAACATTTGATTTTATCACCATTTTAATAGATCGATATTACCTTTTAAAGAAAAAAAAATGAAAATAGGTCAACAATTGTTTTGTCATGAAAAGACGTAAAATGCAAGTAGACATATTTGGCTTAAGTAAAGACAAACCCTATTTGTTAATCCACCATTCTGATTCATACAAAATCCAAGTAAAAATATGCCGAATGATTTATTTCTTTATTAGAAATTGTTGAAACGTATGGCGAACGTATGTTTGAACAGACAGTCTGCATTACTAAAAGAAACCGATGGCACACCCTTTCTCGCCGTTATATTCGTTAATTAGTATGATGCTGTATTAATACAGAGCTTTCTGCAGAAAAAGGGATAAAGCTGATACAATTTTTTTAGGTTATAGATGGTGTTCTTTTACTAAGTTTTAATTTGATGACAATGTCAATAGCTTTTAACCCTATAACATTAAACAACAAATTTAAGGATACTTTTCCAAAGATGCTTCCAAGTTATCGATTTCTGTCTGTTCCTTTGATACTTTCGATTCCTGTTATAGTTATCAACGTAGCTGATGGGTATTCTAACTTTGATTTGCTAATAGTCTGCCAGATAAATATTGACTGAGAAAAGCACAAACTTTAACAATAAACTGACTTCTTTCTGATTTCATTTACATTCTTTATTTGTAATATAAGAGCTGCTATGCTTTTCAGATAATATGTTTTATGCCTTCTTTAGCAATCACTACATAGCTCAACCTCCAAAACCCAATACTTTTTAAATCGGATTTATACCGAGAAAACACAATGTACCACCGTTAATGAACATCAAGTCAGACAATCAATACAATGAGTAAAAATATTTTTTACCGTTTCTGCTTCTGTAAGTCGTTGGTGTGTCTTTAAATCTGACCATATATTTAGGGTTATAGTAAAACAATATAAATATGAATAGGAGAAGTGGCATGATTGTCCATGAGACAACCATCCACCACATAACAGTAGAAATAAAACTTCTACAGATTTCATTACGGTCAGCAATAATGAACAGAGTCCATACCATAATAAAAGCTGTATAATGCTTCCAAAAAATACGAAGTGTGAAAACTATTCATAAAACACTACAATCGAACTTTGGTATTGCAAAAATGGTGAATGAATGAAAATAATGACTACAGGTATTGAAATAACGACAGCCACTGGACTACAGGTTTCTGGCTTGGCACAGGCACATTACGTATGTGGCGGGGTTGAAGCATGTTTCGTTTTCGTCCTTCCGTGATCTGTTTGTTATAAAGAAACACCCAAGCAAAAGAGATCTTGAAGTGTACAAAACAAGTCGGCATACAACTGTTATTGAATATTCAAATGTTAACTTGCTAGAAAATTATCTCAATCAAAACCTGTCAATCATTTCACTGTAAACACATTGTCTGTGCTTTAATAGCACGTAAAAATTGGTTCTGATAAATTGTTTATGCACCACGTGATAACTCACTTCATTGTTATAAATTTTAAATTTTGATATTTCACCAGTCATTTAACATTAACGCTTAGTTTTGAGGTCTGGGCCTTTTAGAGTTTGCAAAAAAAAAAATGGAATTTTAACCTGTTAAATACATCTGTGGACCTGTAGATTATAACTATTGATGTCTGCTTGGTAAGATGTGTCAGGAATTCTTTGACACATACGCCGTATTTTTACTTTTTATTCCAGAAAATTCATGTTTTGCTAGTTATAATAAATATTTTTGAAACGTATGACTTAACAAATCAAAATCAAAGACAGCGAAATCCGACAGCAGGAACAACTACCAAGTGCAATAATTTTCGGGGCCGCTTTTTATTTTCAGTGCTTTAGAATTTTGAAAATGCAGCAAATTTCTATGAAACATTGTTTGGTGAATGTCATGTCAGACAAGTCAGACAACTAGGTTGGTGAATATCTTAGGGGACATGATCCACCAGAAGAGCCATTGACCCAGTAGTTTTAAAATGCAAAATTTCCCATTGTGAATAAATATGGAAAAATTTAGGTATACCTGTGTTTATTTGAAGGAATAACCTCTAATCAGTAGCATGAGAACCGAAACATAGGAAGTCAAAGATCCAAACATAGCATAAGAAACACTAAGGTCCAAACAAATCGTAATGAGAAGCAAAAACAAATACTTAGTGCAATATTTTTCGATGCCTTTCCGTTTTTTCAGTGCTTTAGAATTTTAGCAATGCTGAAACCTCTGTGAAACTTTGTTTGATAAATTTCATGTCAGACCAGTCTGACAACTTGGCTGGTGAATACCCACGGGGACATGAATAATCTTTACATGCTCAGATTTTTATCGAAATCAAATTCAATTCGGCAAGATTGATATTTTTGTAAAGAAAAAAAGGGTGTAAATATTGCCAATTCAAAATTTTTCCAAGTTCTTAAAATCCTTTTTTAAAGACATGTTTTGAATTTTTATCAAAATCAAACAAAATTGGTTCAAATGAAAACCAAATTAAATTGTTGCTTATAAACGACCTTCGTAAAATCGCAAATATTCAACTGACAATTAATTTAATTTTATTCCTTTCACTGAATTACAAAAAAATCAATATTTTTGTGTTTTATTAATAATTTTAATATACCCAGAATAAAGAATGGCATCTGAACTCTTTGGGCCAGTATATTTCCGTGCGCTCAATTTGTTTCATTGTTTTATTGTAACAAAATATTGCCAAAATTTAAAAAAAAATGAGCAAGAAGTCCAATATGACCAATTTCCTACAAATCAAATCTCAAAAACCTTAATTGATTAATATTTGAAAAATTGCCATGTTTTGATCGATACCATACCTTTGAAAACATTTTTACAAAAAAGTGCAAATTTAAATATTTTTATTTTTTGCAAATTACATCTAACTAATGGCTCTCATCGCACTTTTTAAAACGACGTATACATTTTAAATATAAAAGAGTTCGAACTCCTTTGCCATGTTAATTTTCTAAACGAAACTTGTACATGAAGATGTAAAATCATCTGTAATTTGGACTTTTTTAATGGCGGTCTAATTGACAATCATAAACCACACCTCCTATTTCTATGTAAATTGTATCTTAAAACGTCTATAGCTTTTCATAGCGAGAACATATACATCAAAATGCACTTCCTATGTGTGAAGTTGGCAAAATACTTATATATACTATATCATAAACAGCCGCAGATGCATAGTTATGCCACATCCGTAAAAAATAAAATCGATTTCCTAAGATCGACAAAGAATAATTTTTCATTCTGTGTTTTAACCATTAATTTTATACTTTTTATGATGCCATTTCCTTTTCTTTGTCGTGATGATAACGAATTATGTAATCCTTTTTGTTAAAATGCATTAAGATTATATATGAATAATTATACTGAAAGAACCAGGTCTTCTTTAATCTCCTTTTTCTGTGTAACAGTTAACTTTGTTTTACAACACAGCTTGCTCTAATAACAATTTCTGTTATAATTTTTAATTACATGATATTAGGAATTCATTTTTATGGAATTTATGTTAGCATTGTTTCCATAATATAATTTATTTGACTATGATTCAGATGTGATCAAAATCTATATAAAATTCTTTGCTCTTCATTTGGTTCGTTGTCTGGTGTTGCGTAAAAATATCTGTATACCATTTTTATTAATGACAAACCATTGATTTATTGTGAAGAAAAAATTACGAAAAGCTTAATCTGTATTACACAATAAAGTTTAATCTCTAAACTTAGAATTTGGTCTTCGTCGGAAGACATGTATTGCGTGCGCCCACATATTTTCAAGGAATATTGGCAAACAAGAAGTTGACATGCAAAAGGCTCAAACTGTCTTACATGATACAGTTCACCATACTGAAGCTCTATGCCAAATATCAGGAAATTATCTAGAATGGTTGCTGAAAAAATGTGACAGAAATTTTCCAACATGAGAAAATGGTTGAGGTTTTGGCAAACAGAAAGTGGAAATGCGACTGATTTGAAACTGCCTTACACGATACACTTCCCTGTACCAAAAGTCTGTGCCAGATATCAGGAAGCTAACATGCATGGATGAAATGTGACAGAAATTTATAGTCACGCAAGACGCAGGACGACGCAAGACGACGGATAGTGATCCATATATGTCGCTTTGCGAAACGCAGGCGACACAATAACTGTTACATTGTACTTCAGTTAAAATGATGCTAGCTTTGGTTGTTGCATTAACAGTAAACATCCGTTAAATTTAGTCTTCTTGCAATATTAAGCATTCCACAAATATGCGAAAAAGATAATAAAGTCTTTAATAATTTGATTCAATGATTTCCATTACATTTGAGTACATTACTCGATATAACTAAAGGAGAAAACTGTTGATGTTCGAAACATTGTCCTTGATTTTGACTTTATAGGAGTTATAATTATTTTCTTCGGCATCATATTTTTACTAAACAGGGGGCTCTGGATTTGTATGGCTTTAGTAATAACTAAAGTAAAACCAATATACTGATTGTAATTAAGTAAATTCACGAGTGTAAGTGATATATATATACCTATATGTTCTTCAATCCCAGTAATATGGGGTATGAACTAAAAAAATAATATGTGTCTGCCCTTTTGGTATCTTCGAATTCCTTGTACAGAAGGACTAAAATTTGTCAATAGATATTTTTGGTAAGTTTTATTTAAAATCATCCTCTGTAGATATTCACAGTTATTACAGAAGCTAATTATTTTAATGTACTTTTTACCCTGCAAAACATTGATGATAAATATAGCAAACCTGCCTTAAAGATAATACCGTTCTCAACAGTTAAAGACTACAGATCGAAAATTCAATTGATATAAAGATTTCAAAAGAAGCATTGTTTTCGTCTCTGATTATGATTCATACATGTGTTTGCGACCTCTATAACATGTAGAAAATATCAGTAAGAGAAAGGTTGCATGATGATCTAAAATCAAGACGTAATTAAACTTCATGTCTTACGTAATATATCCGTTCTTTCCATCTTTAGAAAGGTTTCTTCTGTGTAAAAAAATGAAGTAACAGACTTTTGGCATATATGAATCTCTAATATAAATAAAGGTTTTGTAAGTTCTCAGTGATGTAAGGGCGTTTTTTATTAAATCATTTTTTTTCAAGGTTCGTTCCAAATCTTGATTCCTAAGCTAGATTATAGAGAAGCATTATATTTATAAAATAATCATGCTTTTATGTCATTACACAATATTCAGGTCAATAAAAAATATAAAATAATTCTTTCTTAAATGAAATTTAAATAATATTTTATGGGTGTTCTGCCTAATACAGTGAGACGAGAAATTTCAGGAGAAATATATATTAAATTAACCCGTATTTTATCATCAGTAAAAACGGACTCCAAAGCTACTATGAAACAATCCAATCTAGTGGTGGCATGAATAAAATATTTAAATTGATTTTAAAAAATCCAAAGATCTGTTAGAATTCCTCAAATTAAGGTCCTTTATTTTCAACCTTATATACCACTATTTACCATTCAAAACGCGAAGAATATTTAAAGCTTTTTGTTTGTAGGAACGGACAAATCTTATTTTGTCATTTACCAATCTGGTTCTAATAAAAGTACTGTGAAGATGACATTTGCAGAATGCTAGATTTTTTTATTAACAAAATTTTTGTAATGTTTGGAGGACGTGTGTTTCAACAGTCTGTCGACATCTCAATGTGTACCAACTGTGAACCCATTCTCGCCGATTTATTACTTTATTCATATTAAGCCGACTTCTAGCAGAGTCAAGATAAAAAGTTTGCTGAATCATTTGGTTTCACGTTCCCTATGTAGATGATGTTTTTTTCACTGGATAAATCAAAATTTGGTAACTAAGTTCGGTCAACTTTGAACTTGAAATCAAGAATACTACATAAACAGAAAGGTCTGCTTCATACATTTACTTACACCTAGAAATTGACAACAAGGGCTGATTACGAGCAAATCTTTACCACAAGAGAGATGACTTTGATTTCCCATTAAAAACTTTCCATTCATATCTAGCAACATTCCAGCCACACCTGCATACGGAATGTATATTTCTCAGTTTATTCGCTTATCTAGAATTTCATTGATAGATGATTGGTACTGACAAGAGAGCTACTGAACCATGGGTTTCTCAAGGAAAGATTTAAGTCATCACTCCAGAAATTCTTCGGTTGCCATTATGATTTGGTTGACCGATACAAAATATTCATTTTACAAATGAAAATCGATACACCTGAACTCACCCTTGTACTTTTAGGTTCGTGTTACTCTAGTTTTTCGTTTTTAGTGTAGTGTTGTGCATACTATGTTTGTCTTTCGTGCCTTTACCCGTTATGACTAACACCGATTGTGACTATACACCGGCTTTATCTACGCGGATGAGATACAAAATATAAAAGAACAAAGGCTTGGAACTCACGAACCCCTTTTCAAAACAGCTCCAGGAGAGGTAAACATTTGCTGCCTTGAGCGCGGCACCCGTCGTGAAATCCTTAATGTCAAAATCAGTGTCAAACCGAGAGGTCAAATTCGGCGTTGTGTCAATTCGTGTAGAAATCTGACGAACTTCCATGAAAACCAGGAGTAGGATCAAGTTCTCCTGAAGATAAGTCTTTAAATCATATCTATATTTGATAAATTTAAGACAATGGGACCTGTATAAATTTAAATTCGACTGTCAAATGGTGGATGGCTGTGTCTTACACAATCATGCCGCATCTCCTATTTCTATACACTATTGGGAAAACCTTATAGTATGTCAAGTTTCAAAGTTTGTAAGTAATTCATGCTTTGTTCAGTCTAAAAACACTTTCGGCATAATTGGATAATAAAATAACTTTTGTTTAAGATAAGATAAGATAAGATAAGAAAACTTTATTTCGATTCGGCATGGAAAAGAACATGGTAACATAAGCTCTGATGAGCTTTTGACCGAATGGTTTCACAGTTTATAGTTTTTGACTTTATATACCCTCGTCCACAACGGCTATTTTTATTTAACTCGATTGGAGAAGTGATACGACCAACAGATAGCTAATTGAGCAACACCCACCCGGTGAACAGACAAGGGATTGTTGACCTATAAAAGACTGAATACTATGGCAATAGTCTTGATCTGTTGAACACTTCAGAACGACGTTTTTACCGTGCAAAACAGTAAAATATTTATATATTATTGCAATATCTTCATAAACGGAGATTTATATAAAAATATAAAACATACTTTTAGATAACGTCAATTATCTTTTCAGTTAAAATAGCTAGCTATTTTATCCCGTAATGTTTGAAATATGGCGGGTGTTTTCAAACAGCAGAAACTTATTACCTTACATGAACATCTTAGTTAATAAAACTTTGACAAATTGGTGTGTTTTTCGAAATTTTTATTATTATTTTTTTTGTTTCACTTCCGTTCGTTTGTTGTTTGTCTTTCATCATTTACATATCTCTCTCTCTAAAAATTTCTTTGACTTTGTTTTATTTCAGCTTTCACGTTATCATCTAGTTGTATTATTGTGTCAAATGTGTGTTTATGATTTAACAGATAAGGCGCAAAAACATAGAAATTACAATATAAAGTAATTTTAATATAAGCCCTAGGGAAAGTGTTCTATGTGAATGAGACTGTCAATGACCCAACATGGTTAGATGACAAATTTAATTTAAAAAAATAATTAAATTTTATTTACAATATTTTCATGATTTATACAATTTTCGACATGCATATATGGTCTTTAATAAATATAATTTCAACTCAAAATGGTAATTTTGCTTAATCAAGGAGAAAAGAAACCTAGGTAAGGTGGAAAATTGGTACTTGCATGCAGCATGTCTCCACCGATATTTTAAACTGTATGCTATCCATGACACGTAGTTATCTCTTTTCTTTATACTGACATTTGTAATTATGTGTTGTCAAGACAGGAAACAAACTTTCGGATGTTGCAAATGTTTGGACATCAAAGGGATGTATAAGGAGTAGGAGATGTACGATAAGATTCCCTTCATACCCAAAAATGTTTAAGCAACGGGTGATTGAAAAATATGCCTTTACTTCTTATTCCAAAGGGAATTGTAAAGATTTGTTAACCTTAAAATAAAATGTTCTCCATTGGTTATCAAATGACAAATTATAAGAAGTAAAAAATCTCCTTTATTAGTGAATACAAAGTGAACAAAGTAGAAATCTTAAATCTGTGTAAAATAGTTTGTTCATAACTTCCAGTAATAAATGCATTGTTCTTAAATTTCTACTTATGGTACTGGAATGCAAAATATGAGGTTTCAATAATATTTTTTAAATTTAAGGAATTGGTTTGTAATAAAATTGTTATTACATAAGCACATTAGTACCACGATGAACACTCTCATAAGACATTCTGTGGAAAAACAGCGATACAAGCCAAAAGCAATTATTTAAAAAATAAATCTATAGAAACACTACAAGACCTAGAAACAAACGAATTAGTTTTATTTAATGGCAAATGATCGTTTTATAACTCTTCTATCAATGTCACGGTGAACAATTCCTTTATTTTATTACAATTTAGCCAATATATAAACCAGAGACATGTTCTGTTCAGTTGTACCATTACAGGATCGACATAGAATACTTATATGGAAGATAAAAAAGAATATGAAAAAGAACACTAGAAACAAAATCTCTAACATCACAAATTCTTTCGAATCCCGAAAATATATTATTATTATAAAAAATATACTACAATAATGATTTTCTTTAATATAATCACATTACAGAATAATTAAATAGTATATCGACATATATCATACTATAAAATATAATATCTTGCAAAAACTACTTGTAGCATACGTACATGTATTTAATATATTTGTGAAAGAATACCGCATGAACTGCATAAATATAAAGGCCAGGTTATAATATGGAAGCCTGGTCAGGGACCATAGTAAGTGACGTGTTTGGAGAGTGCCACGCTCCTTTCACGTAAAAGAAACCTTTTGTAGTTTTCGAAAAAGAGTATTTTAATGCCGCTACAATAGGCTAAATTTTATGTCCCTACCCATCACTCCTTTTTTCAAGTGGAAGTCAAAAACTGTTGCCCTGTTGTGTCCCATCCAACCCCTTTTTCGATATTGATAATTGTTGAACTTGTTCTCGTCCTGAATATGCATAAAATATTTGCCACTGGACGTTCAGCAACCAAAAATCAATCAATCAATCATAAATATAAAGCGAAACAACAGAGGAAAAACCTCTCAAACTATGAATTTCACGAAAAGCAGTGTTGAAAAAGTAGAAATCACCGTGTGAAAGTATGAATTATACTTGTTTTAAATTACATTAATGGTTCACTGTATTGTTTCTAGCGGAAATTTATGAAGACACTTTTCATGCGGGTATCTTATACACATGTATTTCTTTTCAAATTTGCCGTGAACACACTTTCCAAGGTCCAACGATTTGCAATATGCAACTTAATTAGAAGGTCGGAATGAGTTAAACAATGGCCTTGGACTCAGGAATGAAGTTCCTAATAAAATGTTTATGTGTTTTCAAAAAGCCACTATATAAACATCACAAATAACAATACACTTTTCATAATTTATTTTCATATTAACTGCTTAAGGACTTCTGTAAGTGGCGATTATGGCAAGACCTAAAGATTAGATTTACATTAATGTAGACTCCGTCTAAAAGACAATATAGAATTAAAACGCCGTGACCATCACAAGTATCTTCTTTTAATATATACATGATGATTTACAAACTATTTTGGACATCTAAATCCATTGATGCTTCGACAAAGAACCATCTCTATCAATCAAAATTATGGTTAAATGTGGAAGAAGGACTGTGGTGAACAATTTCCATGTCAAATGATGTTCAAAGTCATTTGTCAAAATAAACAAGTGAGGTTTTGTCAAACACGTACCATACACACCACATTTTATAGCAAATACTTAATTTTAGTCCCTTAGTGCCAGTTTTAGGCTTGTTATAAAATTAAGATATTTTCACGCCGCCTGTTTGCATTAATGTTAACCGAATTTCTAATAAAACGCGCTGTTTGCATTTGTTCAGTTATTCGAAATAATCATTATTAGGAATCGGCTGATATGGAAAAAGGACGCTGATGTCGTTACAATGTCTTTATGCAATCATTTTCCAATAACTATTAGCAGACAATTGTTTGTGTTTGGCAATACCGATGTCAAAACTGATTCCTGAAGTGGAATTATATTTTCTTAATTACCAAAAAAACACTGTAAAAGAGAGATATGATTGGTGGTTATTAGGTGTGACAGTTAGTATTAAAGCTTATTGATTGGTACCCAGTCTGATTTCTCCACAAACTATGTAACATTGGTAATTTGTTGGAGAATAGTAAGAATATAACGACAGAGCACAATGCTATGAAAGAAGTTCATTCCGAAAAAGGTAAGAAACATTTAATTTATCGTAATTTTTGTAATGTTTTTTTTAATAATATGTACCACCTTCAATGTTAAAATGTTTTGAAACGAGCGGTTTATACAATTGTAAATGATGCTGTTTACTTCTTGATACTCAATGTTAATCTACTAATTGTCGGAATTAAGTTTGGCCTCGAAGTTGTGACTGTAAATGAGCTGAGTTTAAATCGCAGGATAAAGTACTTTCTAATCAGATCCTTCATTTCAAAATTTAAGGATTTTAGTCGGTTAGTTTTTAAGTCTCAGATAGAAACTAAGCGCAAAGAGTTTCATAACATCTAAGGCGGGTTCATTCCCATTTTTCCCAGACAGGGTAGAATGGTAATTTGGAAAGTCATTCATATATGATGATACACCTTAGTGAGGCTTATTGACTGCACTATGATAGTTTTTTCACATTTGAAAAGTAAACTTTACTTAAAAACGAGTCAATCTTCACAAATTTAATCAGCAAGGAGACCTTGTCTCTTGCGATGAATCGTCTTCGTTTTTGATTTAGAAGGAGGGATATGCGTACTTTTCTAATATTTTTGGATCTTGGACTTCCTATGTTTTAGTTCTTATGCAACTTATGAGAGTTAAGACCTTGAAATATACATATACCATATGGAAATTCATCATACTTATGTAACATTAGTAAACTTTTTTCATTGATTAAGGAGTTTTAATTTTAATTTTTTAATTCTTTTTATCACCCTATCCGAAATGGCATCAGTTAGGACAGCTTTTAATCTTGTTTTCTCACAAAGGCAATTTCAAAAACATAACTCTAACATACAGCTAACTTACTTAATTAATTATGGACCTGTTACCGGTAATTACAAAAATAAGTGATGAGAGGTTACTCCTTGAAAAGTACATATAGCATACCTTAATTTTCCATATTTATTTAACATTGGTAATTTTTGTATTTTGACCTTTTCTCGGATTGACGTTAACCCGAATTAGAGTTTAAGGATTCCGCGACGGGTGTTGCGCCTAAAACAGGAGATGCTTACCTTCTAGAGCACTTGATCCCACACCTGTTTTGTAAGAGAGTTCGTGGATTCCGAGTCTTTGTTCCTTTTGTTTTTATTCTATCTCTTGGTTTGTTTCGGAATCGTATTGTCTCTGTCGGCTACGCACTTTTGGTCTCTCACACAGGTATTCTACGCTGGACTTGATATTAACATTTTATTGTCTAAATTTGGATAGCCTTTGTCCTTCGTACAACTGCAGATAAAGCATCAGAGTAGATGTGCATAATGAGTTGCAAAATTAGTTTTTTATTTGACAAAATAAAAATAAGAAAATATTTCCTTCATTTATTTTCTTACTTATTTATTTATATTTTTTGTTTTGATTTTCTTTGTAGCATGATTCTCGCATTTTTTGCATTGTTAAAGTAAACTAACTGCTAATAGACCGAGATAAATATTTCATATTTCAAGTGATCCGCATGGGATCTAAATTGATTACATCCAAATATCATATTGGAACAAGTATATTGTAGCTAATTTCATAACCGCAAAAGATCCCCACTGTTCAGTATGGCAGCTCAGTCGAGAGATTTTAAACAACGTAACTCTAGGTGATTTTGCTACAGCAAAAATCTAAATCTGTTTTTACAATCTTTTGGGAAAGATTTATACGACATAAATATGACTTGTAGGCAAAAATCTTCTAGTTATATACTCTTGCTCATAAGTATGGAATACTTTTATTTTCGACCTTACATTAGAAATGGGCAAGGCTAGATTTTTTTCAAATCAAAAAGTGTTATAAGAAAATGACAGATAATGCTTGCAGGATGATATAAAAATTGGATGAAATAAAACATTTTAAAGGATTCTATCCGGATAAGAAAATTAGCATTTTTTCACAAAAATGAGGGTTTCAGAACTCCTAAAATAATTAGTTAAATAGTGTTTCGTGTAGATTTTTTCCCTCGCATTTTCAATTTCAGGACAAAACGTTCTGTAATAGATGAAATCACTTCGTTATAACCGAATGCAAATATAAAGTTGGGGCTTTTTACCCTTCGTTATCGTATGGATTCCGGTTCATTATTGAAGGCCGTAATCAAACCTGTAGAAGTTAAATTAGACTATCATTTGGTGGATGTCTGTCTCATTGACAATCTGATATTTTTATAATTAAGGTGCTTACTTCCGTTTAGTTTCACCGCATATATAGATGGCACAAATTAAACATCAATCCAAACTTGAATTTCTATTTCAATCTTCTAGCTGTTCTAGTGTGTTTTTTTCTGTATTATCTGTATTATCGATTATTACATTAGTCTAAATTATGGATGTCTATGGCAATGTCACTAAACATTGTGAAACAGTTTGTAAAAAAGTGATAGAACGTTGAGTTTATTTCCTTTCAAAGAAGGTATAGCTTGTATACACTGTCACTCTTGTATGTTCAGGTAAAATTCTTAAATCGCTCATATGAGTTTATTAGAGAACATGGAACTCTTTATTACGTCTTATGTGCATTGTGCATTGATATATTGTATTTACAGTATGCCTGACCACTTTGGTGGTATATTGGTTAGCATGCTCGACTCGATTGGTCGTGGGATCGATTAACCTTAAACGAGTGAAACAAAAAAATGGTATTTGCTGCTTCGAATCCTCCACTTAGCACGTAGAAATTAAGGAGTAATACAAAAACTGGTTGGCACTGAGTCAGAATAATTTTAAGGAATAAGGCGGCGTGTTTTCCATCCTGAGTTAGCATGTAAAAAATCCGGCTCAGCTTAACGGTCTAGTACAATTCAGGGTTCATTCATCTTTACTCACTAATATGCTAATCGTCTGCATGAATTATTTTCCGCTGGACGCTAGTCAACATTCAATCAATCAATTCTGCACACTACTTTTTTGTTTGGCTTGTTTAGCTCTGCTGGTTTTGTTATGTTGTCTAGCATTTGTTGGTTACCCCCTTCTTACACTACATTTCTGAGTGAGGTCAAATTTGTAAACGTCTGAAAACGTTTAAGTTCCTAATGTTTTTGGTTCAAGCGTCACTTATGAAGCTTAAAACTAAAACCGCGAATGGCTAACAAAATCTTGTTTTCAGAATAATATATGTTCTACTATTTTAATATTGTTTTTAAAAAACAGACTTTCAGACGCCATTAACATTATTCAAATTAAAGCTATTGTTGAAATTCCCCCCCAATGAAAAATAAAAATATTCATGCATGACTATTATCACTTTATACTAAATAAAAACAGCTAAATTTAATAATTAAAATGTTTTATATTTTATTTTCTGTCATAGTTAAAATTACCAAAGGAATTCAAAGATACCAAAGGGGCAGACAGAAATCGTTAAGTCGCAAGACAGACAAGACCATGTCCAACAAAATAAACGAAAGACAAACATAGAACACACAATACTACACTGAAAACTTAAG
>JAULBM010305761.1:0-14456 GCA_032357055.1 Geukensia granosissima
TTCCTAAACACGGGGTGTATTTAACGTCTGCCTCTGGACGGATTGTGAATTTATACATCCCCCACAATCAGGGACGCTCCTTTTAGAGGACTAGTGCCTCAAGGACGGAGATACCTAGTGGAATGATGTGTTTGGTTTGGCGTTCAATATCTTCATGAAGCACGTCAACTCATATTTAACGAATTCTGCACCGGAACAAATCGACAAAAATCAGTATGCTCGCAGTGGCAAATATGACATATTCAATTTCTGTAAAAAAAAATGAGTGTGAAAAAGGTTAACGTTGGGAAATGTGGCCGTAGAAATGGCTTATCTCCATACATCTATTATAAAATAGAAATTTACCCATGTTGAAAAGTAATTGTGAATTTTTTTTCTAAAACACTGAAAATACGGAAAGGCCTCGAAAAGTAACGCACTTAGTTCCCATTTCGATTTGTGAGGAGTTTTGAGTGCTTCTTTTGCTATATTTAAATTCTCGACTTCCTATGTTTCGGTTCTAATGATACTGATGAGAGGTTAACTTAACATTGGTAATTTATATTTTTATATTTTATATGTCCATTTCACGGATTAAATTCTCAACATGTGTAATTTTCTTTCCTGACCGTAGAAATATCTATACGTAAACGTCTCATTTGAAAAGGGGAGGGTCCTTGTCTCCTCAGGACGGAGATATTAATACATACATGCATCTTATCCGAGAAGAAAATGACCTTTGTCAATGTTTTAAGGTTCACAATCAACTCTCTTTAAACCATAAAAGCGATAAACTGGATAAAACTGCAATCTTTTCTTTACTTTGCAACCTGCTTAACTTAAAGGCATCTTATGATTAATTTGGATTTGATAGTTCAACAGTGACGAAACAGAAAATTGTGTTAAATTCGTAACTGAATTTATCCACTATGAAATTAATTATTCAGGGAATTTGAAATTAAAATAAATATGACAAAATTTTCTGAACCTTTCAATTGAATTAAGGCAAAACTGACGTAATATTCTAAACAAGCCACAGCTGACTTCACAAATGTATAGAAGATCCGTAAAATAAGAAACTACTTTTGAATAATTTTTTTTTTCGATTTTGTAAAATACAATACATATACATAAAAGATCGAGGCTTTTATTGTATAAGAATATAGTGTATTGTAAAAAATACATTATTTGTTAATAAAAACAGATTGCAAGTTAAGTTGATTAAATCATGGGCAGAGTCTTGGGGTTACAGACAAATTATGTCAACGTTCTTGGCTTAGCTGATCACCATATTTCTGACAGGTTAACGCCGATTGTGAGTCGAATTCTTTCCAAAAAGATTTGATTTGTTGTTTGTCTTTGGTAGATTTAATCAAGGAAGCTAATCATAAACACAATTAAGATTTTATATATGGTTAAGATGTTTATCTCATTGTTTAACGTTATGGATGTTCAATAAAATCAGCAACGTTAAGAAATACGTTTTGTACAAATTCAATATGATTATAGAATATTTTGGGTGTTTGTGATTCGTGCAGTTTCAAAACATCAATAACAAGAAAACATAAACTTTGGACTAGAACCGTCGTAAAAATTACAAGAATATGAGACATGCGATGCGAGGATACTATTGTGGCACATGTATTTTACCTTTCGGCTATACCCTATTTTGCCTAAAGTCTCACCTGAATAAAATAAATTGCGAACGTATTTACACGTCAAAAAATTAGTATTGCAAAAATTGCATAATTGCTTTTTGACTTGAGTTTCCCAACAAAATCACCAATGTGGCACATGTAATCGATGTTTTCAGGATGAGGATGTTGATTTAGATAACCAGCCTTTCTGTTACTATCCAATTGTATAAATCATTGACGCTGACCTAGATGTTTTAAAGTCATGTGATCTTTCATGAGCTGTTTCCTTTACTCCATGTTTTTTTCGTATTTGTTTCAAACTTAAGCAAGCCTTGAATGATTGGAATCACGTGTTTCATGACAGGCGTTCGTGCAGCCTCCCAAATCAGTATTGAAATATGCCCCTGCGACTAATGATACCAAATTGAAAAGGTCAGCATCTACATTCGCTATATTGGCTGTAAGAAATAATTCTTATGATCGGGTTTTATTCTCCCAAATCAGAGGTTTTGAGTCAGAGAGACTGCACTCAAACCAAGCGAAAAACAAAGGAATTTACAAATCTTGAGGTCTTCACGAGGCCTGAATATTATAAAAATGTAACTGTAACAGAACAATAAACACAAAGACAAACCCTATAGCCACAATTTCTGACTTTTGACAGGCATATGAGACATGAGATGAGGTTCAACAACCAAAGAAAACAAAGCAGTAACCGACGAACTATAAAAATCAAGCAGAAAGTTACCAAATTCGACTAGAGAGTACCTTAATTACATTAAATATACTGAACAATAAATACATGCAAAAAGAAGATACCCATGAATGGTCGCAGTTACTGTAGGCACGATTCTTCTTTGAAAGAGACGCATCCAATAAATATGTCCTTTGCTGACCGATAAAATATAAAGATTAAAACCTCTGACTTTCTAGTACTTTAAACCCCGAGTAAAACGAAAGGAGATATCGACAAGCGACTAAAGGTCGAGGAACAAAATATCTTTCTTTGCATTCAGCCATTGAATTGCATTTTTTTGGAAAACAGTGAACTCACCTATTCATATGCTACATTGATCTCATTGGCTAGTCATATTAAGTCAAATGTCGGTCATAACCTAGATGGCGACAACTTCTACCAGCTAATACGGATGAATTATATCAGAGATTAGAGTGAGCGGACGTTGACTTAAACCTTGACTTAGAAGGATTTAGTCGTGCTGATTACGATATTTTCATGGCTGATGAGACGGATTTGATCATTTTGTCAGCATAGAATATGAAAAGTGTCATATACGGTGAAATATAAGAATGTTGAACGTCTTTCTATTTCAGGCTTAAACTAAAAAAATCATTATACGAAAGTATAACTTTTAATATTTTTTTTTATTTATTGTAAGTGAACTAGGCGAGGAATCTTGTAAAAAAAAAAGAAATGTACCTTGTTTGTGGTAAAACTAATCAAGAAGCTTATTATAACTTATAAGTATAAAAATTGCCTAATCAATGTAGAAAAGTTGTAATGAAAACCATAGCGAGTACATCTGTTCACTACAGTTTATTGAAAAATTGTATCTGATTTTCGGAGTTTGTCACACGTAAAAAATAAGTGTATTGTCAGCATTAATTAATAAACCTCATACTTAACTTAGACGCCATTTGTGCACGAAAAATAAAGAAGTCAATAGAGAGCTGGGTGTCATAATTATCCGATTGTACTTAACCTTTTTTCAATTCCGGTATATTTTTGATTTTTTCGGTTGCGATTAAGAAATCAACAAAGTACAATACAGATTGTGAAAAATTGTATATACTGCTCCAAAAAAGTTTTGCAACACTTGTGAATTCCATAATATTGCAAATAATGAAAATTTGAGTAGTATATAACCAAATTTCTTAATGAAATCATCAAATCTTCCTTTCAAGTCATTGTTGTACAGTCTCTTTCTGTTATAACTCACAGGATTATATATAACTTCCGGTAAAGTCAGAATTGAAGTCCAACTTGTCAGTTTTTCACAAAACCGAATCAAATGCCCGGCCTTAAAAATACAGGAATCGTTTATGGTCATTCGAGTAGGGTAATTTTTAAAGCTGCACACCGAATCTTTTGAAAAATAAAGGTGATTAGCCATTATTTTGCAACCTGTTGTTGAACGAGGCCCTAAAAGGGTGACTGACAATACATGACATTTTTATCAGCGAAGGCAAAATCTGAAAAGTATGCCACCAACTGATTCAAAATGTGTATTTCAACGCATTGATTACGACTGAAGGATTTTCTAACGGATTAGATGCTTAAATAAACTTTCTTGCGAAGAAAAACTAAAGCCCACTTCTAAAACTTGAAAACGGTTTCCTACTCCAGCCCACTTCAAATGACATGACATTTTTTGATGTTTGGGAACGACTTCGTTGTTTATTCCAATACGAATGCAACATGTTTAGCTAAAATGGAAACAATATCAAAAAGTTATCCCCGCCATTTTTCTTAAGGCTTTGTTCCTATTACATAAATTTTAAAAAATCAGATAATTTGACTTTGAACTAACGTTAAATGACATCAACAATAAAAGATTATGAATAAGGATAAAAAAATTAATTTTAGTACACAGTTCATTAACCAATAGTTCGTGCGGTGCAAAAATTTTTGCAGCAGTAATCTGCTTCTGTTCCAACAAAAGATTTTGATTATGATCATAGTGTTTTGAAAAATCTTAGACTCGTTGTCGTTAATTGATCTTTTATAATTTATAAAGATGTTAAAAAAGAGAACAATGGAAAATGCATTTATCATAACTGTTTCGTTAATATTTTTAAATGTATGCAAATCTCATTGAATAACTTCTGAAGATACAATTTTTAATCAAAACTGCATGCTTAATAATGGCAAAACGCATGGATATGATATTTCTTTGCATTTTTTGTTTCTCACTTGTTTTTGTCGGTTACACTCATTTTTCTTTAGATGACGGGTTCAAGTGCACACGCGTTGAATAAAAAATCTAATTTCTCTGTAGAGGGTTCTGTATGAATTTAGCTTCATACGAATAAACGAATAAATCGACGAGAAGGGGTACACAGTAAGTTCTGTTTTAACGCTCGCCCGCCAAACTGAAACATTACAAAAATGTTGTCAATCATGATATCAGGCATTATGCAAATGTCATCTTCAGAATACTTTTTATAAGAAAAATTAGTTTTATCTTTAATGGACCGATAAAGAAACTCAACTTCCATCCTCGTAAAAAGCATCGCAAAATCTGGCTGTCCTCGTAAATGACGTCTTGACCAATGAAATTCAACCATAACCAAGACGTCCACAGAATTTCTATGCATTTCTGATACGGTCCATTGCATCAACACATTGTTTAAATTGAATCTGGACAACTGATACAAGTTAAAAGTTCACACATTTGTATTGAAAACGCGATACGATTTTCATAAAAAATAATTTTCAAATGACAAAGTTCATAACGATTGTTCTCCTGTTTTTTTTTGTAATTACATTAAGCTGTGAAGAGTTTGTCAAATAAAATTGATAGAATGAATTAAATACGAATTGCATAGAGATTATGTTCCTTTTATTTTAATTGTCACTTTAAAATTAAGTTTGACTTGTTTTTCTCTTTCTTCAAATATAAAAATTGGAGATGTGGCATGATTTTCCATGAGACATCCACCCACCCAAAGCCAGTTGAATTTAAACTTCTACAGGTCCAATTACGGCCTTCAACAATGAACCAGAGTCAATACCATAACGGAAGCTGTAGAGCCCCGAAATACGAAATGTATAACTATACATACAACACGACAATATCGAAAAATTGTGTACATATAACAATAAATGACTAATGAAAAGACGAAAACCACTTGGCTACAGGTTCCTGGCTTGGGACAGGCACATAAGTATGTTTGTGTGTGTGTGTGTGGGGGGGGGGGTTAAACCGGCTGGTTTTCAGTATTGATCTCAAGTGTCAAATGCATTTCAACCGATTTTTATCGTGTGTTTACATTGCTAATTTGTCACACCACTGTCCCAGGTTAGGTGGAGGGTTGAGCGCTCAAGAACTGGTTTAACCCTGCCAAAAAATTCATGAGCCTATCCCAAGCCAGAAACCTGTAGTCTAGTGGTTGTCGTTGTTTAAATACTCATTTATTGTTATTTGTTCACCATTTGTTTCTATAAATTATTTTGATTGTCGTGTTTTCATGAATAGTTTCAGTTTTGTAATGAGGGGCGCATTTACAGCTTCCGTTATAGAACAGGCCCCGGTTCATCATTAAAGACCGTAATGGGACTGTAGAAGTTTTAATTTTATTGCAATTAGTGGATGGCTGTCTCATGGTCAATCATGCCATATCTCCCATTTTATTACTAAAGCTGACAGAATGTTTAAAAAAAATCAAATTTTAGAAACGAGCGTCTGCGAGTTAAATCTGAAAACATCTAACGGGATTTGACACATAACTTTAAAAGTCGTTGTAAAGCCCTTTTCTCTAATGATAACAGCAACTCAAAGCGATATCAAGCTTACCTATTTTCACAATACAATGTATCCAACCTTTCGTCACAAGTGCTCTGACATCATTTATGTGGACAGTAATTTTCTCTCCTAATCTTACTTTTATAAGTTAAATGATGAAAGTTATCGCTGAAATCGGTATTACGATAAAAAGCTTATAAATGGTTATAAAACATCTATTTTGTAGTATAAAATCACGTATTTTAAGGTGTTAAGCGCTTGTTCCGGAACCCATCTACTTTAATATAATAGAAATTTTAAACCTTATACTACCCCATATATAAACCAATAAGCTTGCACGTATAATATAAGGAATTCGAAGATACCAAGGGGCAGACAGAAATCGTTAAGTCGGAAGACAGACAAGTCCATAGTCAACAAATGAAACGAAAGACATACATTGAAAACACAACACTTCACTGAAACTAAAGCTGGAGTAACACGACTCTACAAAAACCAGGGTGAGTTCAGGTGCTCCGGAAGGGTGAGCAACTCCTGCTCCATTAGTGGCACCCGTCGTGTAACTCATTGTAGCAAACCCAGTGAAAATTCATTTGTCATGGAATGTATAAGCTGATTGGTTTATGCCTCTTGTCTAACCTTAATACATAACTAATTTTATCAATCATTGATATATTTGGGTGTCAGGCGCTAGTGACAAATGTAAAGGAGTTAAGTTAGTTATGACATATTTAATACAGAAAAAATTACGTTGATAAAATGCGTTAATCATTTGAGAAACTGACGTTATGTCTTAACAATTGTTGTTATCTTCATTTTTCTACTGTGTTGCATTATTACTATTTACTTTTCATTAAGTGTTCTTGAAAAAAATATGACAAACATCACTGAGGATTCGCAATTGAGGATACTATTTAAAACCTAAACTGACGCCTTTAACTTCAATTCAAAGTTTCATTTCCTGCCACAGAAGTTTAACATAAAGTCATATGTAAAGCCCATTTTATAAACAATTTTGAAGATAATTGTTTTTTGTTTTATATTTAATTTTTTCATAGTTATTAGAAAATCATTAAAATATATATTAAATCACCTGAAATTCATAACGAAAATATTTTTTTTTATTTTAGGAACTGCCAATAAAAACTAGTCATGCTAGTATGAAAAATATAATGTAATAAATAATTTCTTTCTGCACATTATCCTTGAAAATATATACGACGACTGTTTACCTAATGCTTTTCTTCTAGTGACCTTTTCGGTTATCCATTTAACCATATGTTATTAAGTAGATCATGTGCTTTTCTGAAAGCGGTAAGTCGTTTTTTAAGTATAAAAGTATTTCGTACTGATTATTGCGTTACCTAGAAATATTAATCTTCTCACGGACATTCACGCGAGCTAACCGTCAAAGAAAATGACATATTCAGTCTTATTTACTGCTATAATCCCCTTAAAACTTAAAAATCAACGTGTCGATAACATACAACATACATGTATTTTGAGTTTCACAGATTTTAATTTCCGTTCAAAAATACAAATATTTTCTTGGAATAATAAATTTCTGTTTTTGTTCGCATTATGAACGGTTTCCCAGGAAACCTATCAAAGATTAATATTTTTGAAGTAGGTGAGGCTTGGAAATCCGTTTTCATTAATTAGGTACCAACAATATAAAACGATTAGTCACCGTATATTAAAGCAGGGACGTATATAGAGATACGTCCCTGATTAAAGTGATAAATATTGTACATGTTTACAACAAAATCCGTGACGCAAAATATTATTAATCACGCCATTATAAGGAGAACAGAATTTTAAAATCCTGTCCCAATTTAGTAGAGGCATTAAGTTAAGTTTGGAAGATTTTTGTCATAGAATTTTCAACAAAATACTATCTCTAAAATACCATATCAACTGAAATAATAAATTAAAACTTAAACTACATTTTTCCAGACATCAACAAATAGTTTTGCGATATATATATGTACTTTAAAATTGAAATTTTAAATCTTAGTCAATCGAAGGTATACCACAAAAAGTTGGAAACACTGTTTCGATTTGTACTTTTATGATATTAATTATAATTCAAGTTAATGGAAGTTACTTTTGTATTAGTCATCAACTCAATACTGAAACTAAGTTCATTGAAATTAAAGAAATTGGCCCAATGTAACACTACATTTTGGCGGTTTATTTGTCATATTACGCGAGATGGAAAATAATAATAAATATTAAACTTTTGGCGGTAAACACTGAAGAGTAACCGTTCAGTGACAGTCTCTCCTGCTGTGTTTTCCATGGCAAGTTGACTGTTAAAGCCCGCTTTTTAGACAGATAACATCGATGACATCATAATATGACGCTTTTGCAATCCACCAACACTGAAAAATAAATAAAGCACAGTAGTATCTTAACCCTCAAAAAGTAGCGCAAAAGTTAAGCCTAACATGAATTATATACTGAAATAAAATAAAAAGCCGCGAAAATCTGCAATGTCAAATAATTAGTAAAGTATAGGTACATCTTCTTTACCTAATACTAATCATATCTACTTTTAAGTACACATGTCTAATGTGGAGGAAGTCCAGTGTACGTAGAATATTTATGTGAGAGACCAAAAGTGCATAGTTCAAAGAGACCAATTTGAATCAAACTAAACGATAAAATGAAAAGGGAACAAATGCATGGAATCCACGAACTCCTTTACAAAACAGGTGTGGGATGAGTTACCTATGACTTGTAAGTATCACCGGTGTTGCGCGCAACTCTTGTCATGGAATCTTTAAACGTTCATTGTTATCCGGGTTAACGTCAATCCGCGAAGAGGTCAACTTATTGCTGTATGAGTGGTACATGTAACAGGTCCACAACTAATTGAGATATACTTATACCATATAGATCAACCAATTCATGATGGCGACCATTTGATTTTAGCAGGGACGATTTCAACCTTGATTGGATGTATCCTTGTTGAAGTAATTGAAAAATTGCGAAATACAAAATTACCAATGTTAAATAAATATGGAAAATTTAGGTTTGCTATATGTACATTTCAAGGAGTAACCTCTCATCAGTAGCATTAGAACCGAAACATAGGAAGTCCAAGATCCAAATATAGCAAACGAAGCACTAACATCCAAACTAATCGAAATGATAAGCCAAATCCGACGACAGGGACAAGTACTACTAAGTGTGTTACATTTCGAGGCCTTTCCGTATTTTTTGTGTTTTAGAAGTTGAGCAAATGCAGCAAATGTCTGTAAATCATTGTTTGATAAATTCCATGTCAGACAAGTCTGACAACTGGGCTGACCAGCAGAGGTATCAACCCAGTGGTTTCAAAATAAAAAAAATACCAATGTTATATATATATATATATATATATACCCCAAACTAATCGAAATGGGAAGCCAAATCCGACGGATATCTATTATTTTATATGTTTTGTATTGAATAATGTCTGTAAAAAGAAAATCCAAAAGAATTTTTAGTTTAATTAGTTCTACAGTGTTCACATGACACATAGAAAATGATTTAAATGTGTAAATACTACGAAATTAATTAATTTGATGCAATACTTGGTACAATTTTGTCCATTTAAATATAGATCGCACAAAAACATCACAACCAAAATATGCACAATTAATGATTTATCAAGTACAAATGTTTGGTTAAAATATTTTTATGTTTTTTTTTTGTAGGATCATATTTATTTTGAGCAAAACACCTCCAAAAATTGAGTATTTTTACCGAAAATGTTAAATTCTTGTCAAAAGAGGCAAATATACCCTTTAATTTTCTCGATATGACGAAAACTAAACAAGAAAAAGTAATGAATAAGTAATGAATAAGTAAAAGACGATTATTAAACAGCATTTTCTCAACTTATAGTTGGGTCACAAAATCTTAATTTTGGGACAAATATGGGGCTTAACGTAACTTCTCCTTTAAGTAATTCACAGAAAATCTCACATTCTTGTTGAAATAGTCAAATACCCAGTCGTTTTGTCGAAATGAGGTAAAGTATATGAGAATAAGTAAGGAATTAATAAAAGAAGGTTATTAAACAGAATTTTCAAAACAACTTATTATTGTGTCAAAAAAATAAAAAATATGGGGCTTAACGTACACACACCTTGATGTAGCAAATTTTCGAACCTTTGTATTATATTATCCTACGATATCGTCCAAATATCTAAAAGTATTATTAAACTCGTTCACTTAATCGTGGTTGGAAGAGTCTTTTTGAATATTTGCCATAAACTGAACTGTAGTTCATAACAAAAAAAAATCTGCAATGAGGGGGCGCAGTTTGTGACCATTAGTAAGTTAACTATCTGCCGACAGATAATCTCGCCGAATCGTATAACCAATATGATCAAGAAAGAATTCGATAGGTTTAATCATGTCAGATGATGTCCAACAAGTGTATTCATCATGAGATTTATTGCTTAAAATGAATTATAATTATTGCAGCATATGTTAGAACAACCAGACTTTTGAATGAAAAATTAATTAGATATAAAAACTTTTCCCCAATAAGCTTGTGTGGTAACGTGGTATAAAGGAAACAAAAAAGTAATTGTCTATTGTAAAAAAGGGACTTGGACAAACGTTAGTTTGTCAAAAAAAACCAAAAAACATTTAGTGATTTTTCAAGACTCCAAAAGTAGTCGACAGAAAAAATTTCAGTACATTTATTACAGAATCAACAATAAGAGTTTTAAAATTGTGTTTAAAGCACTAGTTAGTAAATAGAATTGAGACGTTAATAGTAGTGCATTTACTAGAAGCAGAAATGAACCGTTGGTGGAGTATATACGCTTTATCGCAGAGTTTCTGATGTCCTCCCTTGGCTATTGAGAATACAGTTGTAAAATTTGTAAGTAATTTAGAAAATTTTTTAAACGATTCCAAATTTTATGTCACTAGTCCTTAGTACAAAATACATGTTGAGGTGTCTGTTACCTACAATTTTCAAGGAAGACATGAATGTAACAATTCTCCATTCGATTTGACCTGATTTATTTCGTTGTATTACCTCTCGAGAAAGTAAGGAAATAAGCAAATGCAGCTTAACCGATATATTGAATATACCAAAAGGTCATACAGATCACCCCTAATTTCCAAAATTCGGTGATACCCGCTTTTTATTGGGTATTCTTCCAACCATTTCTTTTGCGAATTGCAACAAAATTAACTTGTATCATTTGAATTTGACCCAAAGAATAGCACTGTCTATCTGTTGATTACGATGTTTTCGCAGGTTAACCCTTGTCCAAATGAACAAATCCATTTGATATTTTGGTACAAGAATCCTCCATATAAAATACATAACCCTATTGTTTAGCAGAATGTAAACTCAACCATTATTGGGTTAGGGGCCAAATGGTATATTTCTCATTTTCTAATGTAACTTATCGATTGCTTTACCAATTCTGTGAAGGTTATTTTTTTAATATATTCCCCATCAGAAAAGCAAACATCACTTTCATGCATTATGACCTATACGTCACTCTTTTGGAGATATTGAGGATTTATGAGTTTTTTTTTAATTTGATGGAGTTTGTCAGTGATTTCTTGTGACCAATGCAAGAAAAGTTTAAATTATTTATTTCTTGTCCGATTACAATGTGTCTTTTTCTTTGTATTCTCTATGACAAATCCAAATTAATGAGTCTCATGCGCCATGATCTATTTGCTGCTTTTATTGAGATGTAAGGGGTTGAAAAATGACCAAGCCCAAATAAGGGAAATTTTATTATTTTTCATCCTATTTTGGTCAGGGTTTTTTCTTTAGATTCGTCCCGATGAGAGCTTTCAATAGTATGCCGACAGATTTTCTTTATCTCTTACTGTTTTAGGTATATGGTTGTCAAAAATGAAAGAAAGTCAATTTTGCATAATAGGAAATTATTTATTTTTTTATCCGATTTTGATAGGGCGGCGTGTTCAAAATCAAGTTTGGAGATTTTAAATTTTGTAAATTTCAAAACTTTCCTTTCATCCGATTACGATTTGGTTGATTTGTCATACTTGTGATAAATGCAAATAACGTTGCGTCAAAGACTTTTTTTGCTTTTATCCTTTCCAAGATAAACGGGGTTCGAAAAGGCCAAAATCACAGTTTCGCAGAAAGTGTAAAGTTTTCATTTTCAGCTGGTTTTAATTGATTTTTTTCCAGGAATAGCTTTCACCAGTCTTTCTAATTATTGCTGTTTTTTCAAAAGAAAGAATATGGAATTTATCCCAAAAAGATACGATCTACATCTTACATAGATTAAAAACAAACATACCGAAATCAAATTTAACTGCATGTTTAGCGCATTTCTGGATTTGTCATTGACTTCTGGATTTGACCAACTGTTATATTTTTACTGAAAAGAATTTTTAAAGTTCTTATTCAAAAGTCAATGCGACACACACCTTAATTTAATTGACTTTGTAGTGTTGTAGGCGATAAGTGGGTTTTCACTTTGAAATGATTTCTTAATATAGTTTAATTCACCCACGCCCTGTTAACATATAGTCACAATTCATTGTCAAAATTGTCAGTACATGTAGGTTATATTTATCTTATTATTAAGGCCAGTGTAGAATACCCATTTGAGAGATCATAAGAGCATATTCCAAAGAGACAAGACATATTTGAAATAAACTAAAAGATTAAAAGAAAACAAAAGGAATAAAGGCTTGGAATCCACGAATCTTTACAAAACAGGAGTGAGATCAGGTGCTCTAGAAAGGGTAAGCAACCCCTATCTTTCCATGTTTTAAAACCGGTTTATTTTTTCCCTTTCGTAGGTATTTTGCTTGGTCTATATATAAATCAAAATTCTAATAAGAAATTGACAAGAACATGCATAATCTTTTATTAAATACTTTAAATATTTTCCTAATATTTGTTTTTTCCACACTTTTGGAATTTGTATATTGTTAACTAGTTTTTGACTCAACTTCGATTTGCGAGGAATTATCATTAGCGGACCAAGTGTACGTTACTGTAGTTATTCCAGTCAAAGCAGCCATGCAGCATATCCTAGACCTAATGAAATGACAGAAGAGATCCGTTTAGACTTATTAAAAATGTATTAAAGGGTATGGCATTATAATTTTGAAAGCTTTGATATAATCTTCATTTAGACTTATTTTACTAAACTGTTTTTAGATAGCTATTTCAGAAATGAGATTCGAGAAACACCCACCACGGGATGCCAATGGAAGTATTTTCATTACTAACAGGAATAAATATGGTTGAGGATCTAGACCGGGTTTAAAGATAAAATGTTAGTTTTCAAATTAAGGGTGGTAGGGCTTACCTCTTACCACTCGGGATGCCCACGGAAGTTTTCTTTTCATGCTGACGACTTAATGTTTTAAAGTTGCTTTAAACAAGGATTATATTTATTCAGTAACTATACAAGGTAGCTTAATGAAACCTAGCAGAATGGTATATAGGACGTGTGTAAGACTTTGACCTCAAGGTCATTCAGGATCATCGTTTTTCGACTATCTGCCTTTTCAATGAGAGTCACGCACGTTCAAGTTTCCATTATTGTTTTCAGTAACTATGCTAGATATCAAAATGATACCTGTTACTTAGCTGCTTTGGTGCAACACGCATGATACGGATGCAAATTTAGGTGATCCTTAGGTAAGGGTCACGCTGCAGAAACAGTTTTAGGCTAAGAAAATCAGCTGTTCTTTAGAAGTAAAAAGGTCCGAGTGTTTGTTTTCTAAGAAGCTATATTTGATGACAAAATGAAAGTTGTTATGAAGTTGCATTGACATAACATGCATGCTTCGGATGCAGACGACCTTGACATACAGAATTACAATAATCATTTTAAATTACGTCGAAGTGAACTTTACCGTTTAGTAATTTTCGCAAAAAAGCAATCTTGTCCAAGAAGAAAGCGAAATTAAAACAGTGCGCATACTACTCTGTTTACAATAAATAAGCTTTTCAGATGAAGCTAACTGCGAAAAATGATGTGACCTTTATGTACAAATAACACCATTTTTCTACAAGTAATCGAAATAACAAAGTTTCTGATGCGGCAAAACATAACTTCTTGTTTATTTTTTAATCGCGCACACGTTTATTATCATTTGAACAATGTAGTAGTTTTTTTGGTATTTTTTGCGCTATTGCAGCACAGATACAATACGCGTGAAAAGATTTGAAAATGGATTGACTAGAAAATATAACACAGTTATACAATTACACATGTTCCGACGACCACACCAGACAACCAAAGTGGTCTACACAGCTAAGGCAGCAACCATTTAATATTCTGGGGGGGGGGGGGGGCTATGGTTTTTTTTGGAAAAAAAAGTTTGTTTCTACTTT
>JAULBM010305771.1:0-14456 GCA_032357055.1 Geukensia granosissima
AGATAGAAGTTAGAGGGTCAAATTCACCCACAGAAATTGCGATAGCAAAATGAGAGTTATCACTCTCATAAAAAGGATTTACAGTTTATGCATTTCTTGCGCTATTTCCACGAAATAACAATCGTTGAAAAATAAAATAATTGATTCTAATTAATGAAGGGTTTTAGACGAGAAGACGTGAAAAGGTGGACTGTGATTTTTATTCTTTATGAAAACATTCTAATATAAATCCTAATGGTAAACTTTAAGAAAGCAAAGGACTGAAATATTCAGGGGAAACGGGGGAGTTTTCTACTTATTTCAAAGTTTTTTTCTGGTGAAGATGAGAAACTTAGATATTGAAGTCTATAATAAACAGAAATATATTCCTATTTTTTAAACAAAATAATACTATATTATCTTTTCTTCAAAGATAATTAATTATACATAAAAGACATAGTTAACATATTCTCAAAATTGTATTTTTTAAATGGTGGGCTTCAAATATATATATATTATTAATAGTCAAATTAGCACCTTAATAACTGCCGATAAAATAAAGACCTATTCTCGCGGCTCGATCATCCCTACTTACTAATATAAATAATTACACCCACACCCAAACAAACAGCCGATTCCCGAGCCAAAATATGTGCAAAATTTTGTTTTTGGAGGATCGAAATGATAATGTTAACCATCTCGATGGAAGAAAAAATGAATATCAATGGCTTAAATGTAAGATTATAATTATTTTTTGTAGGGGGAGGGGGAATTTGCACAACACTCTGTTAACTTTGGCAATTAATAATATTTTTACACTTAATTCAGCCGAACGTGTTTGATTTTTTATCTTAAGAGAACCAGGTTTGTTGTGTGGATTTGTACAAGGCGAGTACTTTTTCGAGGTCTGTATACATCTTGTTGTCTTTAGTTTTATTTATAATTGTCTGCGTAATATGCATAGGCTTCACGAGTTAATTTTATGCATATGGTATTAAAAGTCTGTTTTTATGTCATTTTGTCACACCGCTGCCCTAGGTTAGGAGAAGGGTTGAGTACTGAAAACATGTTTAATCCCACCGCATATTTTATGTCCTAAGTCAGGAACCTGTAATCCTGTGGATGTCGTTGTTTTTGTGTATAAGTCTAACTTGTTGTATACTTATTTGGCCGATGATCGTTACATTTGAATGTCACTTTTTTGTGCTATTTACATCTTGCCTTGGTGTGTTGATATGCTATGTGTCCATTATTGAAGGCCTTTTGGCAGTCTAATTAAAATTTGACCCTACAGTTTTGTACCTTGTTTCACTTTATTTATTTTACCTACGGCTAATTAGAGTTTGACACTTCGTTTTTTCTATTTATTTATTCCCCCCGTAGGGGAAAAAATAAATAGAAAAAGAACGTAGGGTCAAAATTTTATTTAGAATGACCTTATGGTAACCAGCCGCGGATCCAGGATTGTACGTTAGGGGGGGCGCTGGTCCAGCTCAGTGCTTTGTTAGGGGACCAGGGGGGCGAAGCCCCCCGGAAGATCATACAAATCACGAAAATTAAGACTAAAAAATTATATTTTTTTCGTTTTTAGGGGGGGCGCGCGCTGGGTGCGCCCCCGCCTGAATCCGCGCCTGGTAACATGTAGATGTTTGTAAAGTATACGTTTTGGATGGCTGTTTCGTAGACAATCATATACCAAATCTCCTGATCCTACATCCAAATAAACCATTAGGAAATAGACCTTCGAAAATCAACCCCTTGTGGACTAGTTATGAGGGAAAAACGAATTTAGCTATAAACAAGAAACGATGAAATATCCCAAACTATGGATGTTGTGATTTTTGAAATCTATATCATGCAGAACTTTATTTTCATTTGTTAAGTTGGAAGAGGGCAATTTCGGTCACATCCTGTAAAACTAAAATTATTGTCCAATTAAGAAGTCCTTCTACACCGAAGAGGTTAGAAATTGGAACATAAGTGCACTGATATCGCTTGATGAAGTTTTAGGAATGATTTCTGTCCTTGGGGTGAAGCTACCCCCTAATATTGGAAATCTTAAGATATGTGAAAACCGGTTTAGATCACACACCCAAACCTTAAATATTCTTACTGGCTACCAAAGACGAGACCCATGGTCACCCTAGAGGTTGGAGCTATCTCCACATTTTGGAAATGTTTAAGTTATCTCAAAAGCGTTGAGATTCTCACCCTTAAACCATATATATTCTTATTTGTTATCAAAAGACGATATCCATTGTGATACCACGAGGTCGGCTCCACTACCTTATTTTGGAATGCACTGAGATCAGAAACAGTTCAGACCCTTGCATAACGACTACATATATGTGGATGCTTGGGTTGTGAAATTTCTTATTGCTGAGTCCCTTATGTTCTTCTGTAGATTGATTGTTGCTATAGCTTAACAGGCAGTGGCAAATCTTTCATGTCTTTTATACAATGTTTTGCATATTCAGGACGAAACCCAGTTTAACAATGAACTTGATATAGCAATGTAAAATGTTTACGTTCTTTACATATATGTAATTTGATCTTATCTCTATTTATATGGCATATGACGTTTTATCGTGTGTCGTTTTAATTGCAAAACAAGTGTCTATTTAAAGAGTAAGGTAAAAATGGCGAGCCTGCTTCAAAGTGTTTTAACATTGGCGATTTCCATTTATATTGGTAAGACTTTAATGATATAATTGAAAGTCAAATTTGTCGATCTAAAGGCAAACGAAATAAGCCAAAAGTTGTAAATTATATTGTTGCATCATAACCAAATGACGAATTGGCGGAAAGGGTGGGGATGGGTTTTGTAGTGATGCTAAGTTAATGTTAGGATGGAACTGAAAATTAAAAGCTCAAATGAAAATGAATAAAATTTCTTTGACACAGAAGAAGCTTAATATTCGAGTACAGTCGTATATCAAAACCGAAACTAGTACAAAAACATGTAGCAATGATAAACAATTTTTTGGTTTTTTTGTTTCAATCCAATGCAAACGAAAGGTCATAATCATATATAAAAGAGTATAATCTTTCAGATGGGTAAACTTGAACCAAAACGTTCAAATATAGTATAAGGGAGACATATATCAAAACAGAAAGTAGCAATCGAAAGCAAAACGTTCGATACTGTAAACATGTTTATACAAGCTAATGAAAAAGAAAGACCGTGGTCAGATAGTGAAAAGAAAGTCCAGAAACTTGGAATACTAAAGAAAAAAGCTCAAACAGCAAAAGTAAACAAAATGGATAAACCGTAGGTGCTTGGGGACAGGAGACAGTAACCTCCCCTTTTTTTCAATTTTTTTGGGTTTTTTTTTTGGACTGACATATATGTATCCACATTAAACGTGCCGTTCTCAGATTGCTCCAGTCGACTGAAATGTATGCACTTCAAACGTGTCGTTCTCAGATTGCTCCAGTCGACTGATATGCATATATATCACAGGCACTCGACGAGCGGACCCCCCCCCCCCCTTTTCTGTGTTTGTTCCAAACTCCTACCTATCAATATTAGTCAAAATTTGTTTAAATAATCATCTATCTGTGTTAGTTTTTCCCCCATATAAGCATAACCACTATCGCTTTCTCTTTGCCTGTGCCCCTCGATCCAGCTGCCGTTCAATGATATACCATACTCGTCGAGTGCCTGTGATACATATCAGTCGACTGGAGCAATCTGAGAACGGCACGTTTAATGTGGATACATATATGTCAAACAAACAAAAAAAGAAAAACAAAAAAGAAAATGAAAAAAAAGAGGGGGGTACTGTCTCCTGTCCCCAAGCACCTATGGGATAAACGTGTAATATATGATGAAGCTTATGTTATTTCAATGGTAAAGTTTATAACAGCAGCTCGAGTTGTTTTGATATTGTACAATCATTTGTACATTGTATACATATAGGTATACGGACGACATGTACATATTGCTTAGAATGCTTTACATATTTATGTAATAAATTGTTGCTAATTAATGAATAAAATTAACAAAGGTTTTCGACTTAAATATAAAATTTCTCCTTAAAATAAGTAATCTCCGAAACAGAGGCTCATTGCTTCCTTCGCCAGAAAAATTAAGATAAGGTAAACCATTTTCAAGTGTGATACCTTGGATAAAACAGAAACTTAATGATCAGACATAAGTCGTCCATAAGGAGTAAAATGTACTTTTTGTGTTGTTTTATTCGTGCAATATATTTTTCTTGCCGGAAGATGAACAATAACCGCTTTATTTTTTCAGTATCATGTTTTGGTCCGGACATTTTTGCAACTAATAATGTTACTTACGGCCAGGACTATCTATACCTACAGTGTCGAATCGTGCTCTCATCAAACAAACCAACAGCTGTTAAACTAACAGTATATAGAAACATGAGTAAAGTGTTACAAACAGATTTCAGCAGTATTACATGGAATGACGACGATTTGAAGAACAGGTCATGTTCAGAAGCAATTGATGGGGCATGCGCCAAAGTGTTAGATATTCAGATCGCCAAAGACAGTGTTAGCTGCACAGATACAGGCTTATATCAAGGGATGGTTGAATTCTCAGACGATTCAAACTCGACAGCTGAAACTTATATTGAAGTTAAAGGTATGCAGGTAACATTCAAGAGACATTACTGATTTTTTTCCGTTTACAGGATTTCATTAACTCATAAGTAATTTGTTATTCGGACGTATTTCGTATTACATTGTACCGCTTCTTTTGCTATGTTTGAATATTTGACTTCATTTGTTTCGGATCTAATGCTACTGATGACTTCTTGAAATGTACATATGTCATACCCAATATTTTCCATATTTTTTTTCTTCAAAATTTTAATTTTTCCCAGTTATTTATTATTAACATTATGTAATCATATTTTAATTTAATTTTTAATACTTTATGTTATATATATACCCAGGTTACCTGTTTACTAGTTTAAGTGAACAGTGATCGTATTCATATAGTTTCTTAAGTTTAGAATTTTCTAAGGAAACATTTAAGTTATGGAAACTCCGTCCATTTTACTTTTAGTGCTTTTTTTTAATGATGTGTTATAAAAGTTTTATTATTTGAAGTCCTCGTCGTGATGTTCAGTTTTTTTATTAACCTTTAGGACAGGACTGGCGTTTGGTTTTTTTAAAAATAACCAAGAATTGTCTGCAGACTTTTGCCACCCCACTTTGTAGACGAACAATGTACTGTGACTTCTATTTTTTTAATCTTCAATGAATTATTGCCTATAATAGTATCAGCTATATACCCTATCATAGAAAGAGTTGTAAAATATTCAGACCAAAACATTGAACTTTGGGAGAAAACATCACCAGAAAAACTGAGATATAACAGCGATTGTCATGTTCTGGGACTAAATAAGGCACATCCAGCTAAAAGTGATAAAACAAGCCTCCATTTAATACCCACTAAAATAGTGAAATTTTCTTATTTTAATGGATGTCAATAAAAAATAAATGCAACTTGCCCGGAAATTGATGTAAATTATTAAATTATAATTACTTCACTAGGCCCAATGCTATTCTATCTTGATTTTTTTTATATAACTTTGACATTTCTTCCTGTCTTCAGAACAAATTTTGAAATACATTTGTAGTAATAAGCATATTTACCCTACAGAAAAAACAGCAATACATCAGAAATGCATGCAAATGACGTTTTCTGCAATTTTGCTGCAACTAAATTGCAGCAAACCATCAGAAATGACATGCAAATTAGCTTTCCTGCAATGGATCGCCGCAAGGTTGCTGCAGTACTAGAGTAAAGGTCACAGAAGGTTGCAACGACGGTCTAACAGAGATTTTCTGAAATATAAAAGAAACTTTATAATAGGTACTGTGTCCACTGGCTAAAGTATAACATATATAATAAAATCATAGCATTTTTCAAACTCTTATAGAATATAGACACAGAGATCGTACATGTATATACTTGAACCATGATTGTTAAATGACCTTTATTTAATGTATATTAATAGAAGACCTAAATTAAGGATGGACTAGCTCATTTTCTATCTGCCAAATTGGCTTGATATTTCAATCAAATGAAATAATATTTTTATGGCACGATTGCATACTATTCATTTAGTTCAAAATTTAATTAACATGTAAACAATGCGATTTTTATCACCCTACAGTACTAGAACCCCCATCTGCTATTAAGAAGTTTCTCTGTATGCCTTTTACAAAAATTAATGAATATAAACCCAATCTGCTATTAAGCATTCTCTGGATGTCTTTTACAAAAAGAATGAATATAGAATTAGGATTTGGTATAATGTGATCCCTAATAATCGAAAGCTTTCTAACCTTCTCCTATTGAAAGACCAAGCCACCTGAAGCATTTATATTTAGTTATATTAGATAACTATACACGTAATTTTTACACCACAAATTAAAAAAAAGATTCAAGCACTGTGTGTCGTCATCATTTAGCTTCTTGTGTGGATGTATCTTTGGGCGTCTGTTAGCATCCCACCATTTTTTGTTTCGTTGACTCAGGTTCACTTCAATGTTCCAGGTACTGTTTGACGTATCATCATGTATCTGTTGAGTTTGCCTAGGACTCTCAGACTGCTATTTTTGTAATATTCAAAGTTTTGGCAAAAAAACAACTTAGGCCTTAACAGCGGAATACGGACATGTTGAGGACGAGGCGGACTTTTCAGGCGGTTGCTGCATCCTCCGGTCATTGTATTAATTTTCTTGAAATTCTTGAAACAAACATGTCGCTCCAGGTAACTAAAAACAAAATTTAAACATCAACATATTGAAAACTAGTTTTGCATTGTTGTTTTTAATTGATGGTAATACGTGATTTGATTTACACATTTGTTACTATACTTTAACCATTTATTTGTTTCAAGTTGTTCCAGACAAAATAAATCCTATCAAATTACTATCCGGACAAAATGACAGCATACCATTGCCAGATGGAACAGCATTGTTTTTACTATGTTCTGGTAATGTTGGAGACCCACCAAAGAATATTCACTGGTGTATCAAACGCTCAAATGATATGATTTCTACTGTTTATGATCACACAGAAGATATCAGTACTGGGACACCTACATCAGTAGGCTGCCAGTACACCCAGACATCAAATCTAACATACGTGGTAACTGACAAAGACAGCCTTACTACACTGAGGTGTTATGCTGGTGATATAAACAAGTGTAATGATAATCTTATTCCACACCAGGAGTACACAGTAAGGAGAAGTAAGTATATATAACAAATCTGGGGATATTTGAGTTGAGGTTTCAGGTTCGATGATAACATTTTGCTTGTACCGCCTCAGTGGTGTACATGTAATGGTTAGCTGCTCGCCACGAGTGCGGAAGATCGTTGGTTAGATTCCGGACTGTGTAAAATCAATGACATATCAATTGTTATTTTGGTGCTTTTTCCTTTACTCAGACAACATTTAGGATTATAAGATTAATGATAAGGTCAACAAATGTGTCTGGCTTCCTTTGGACTGTTCGTGAGATAACACGTTAAAAATCCTGTTCAGCGTAACGGACTCGCACAAAGCAGGGTTCAATTATCATCAATAGTTAAAATCCTCTTTTCCTGAATATGCATGAAATATTTTCCGTTCGACTTTAAGACATTCAGTAAAATCAACCAATCAATTAATTTCTTTGTGTTATCACTGGTAAAACAAGAAGACATAAAACAACATATCACGAAAAAATGTTATTGTTACTGTAACGCAAAACCACCAGCTTACAAGAGCAACCAAACTTCATTATCACAAAAACAACATATGTGTCATTTTTTGCTTTAATCAACTGTTTCTATTGACAAAGTCACTAGCAGGGAGGTTTGAATGCTGTGAAAATCAGCTCACATGGGAAATGATGAATCATAAATTAGAAATTATATTCAAAGACAAGTGAACAGTGATTTTAATGCTGCTTCTCATCTCGAAAGTCTCCATTACTGTTATAGGTATTTCTGGATAAGCTTATTCAGTTTCCATATGTACATAAATCAAACATTTCATGATACAAAGTGTTCCTTCGCTGAACTGAATATCAAAATTCCGAACATCCAAATAAAGTCAGAAAACTTTTTGAACGGAAGGGAAGAAAATCAAGTCAGACATTTAAGGCAATGTTAAACGAAGATTTGCTTTTCAGGAATTTTTACTTTTCCGAAAAAATGCTGCTTTTCCAAAAAAGTCAGGTTTCGTCTTTTTTCCCTGCCAAGTATACAAACCAGTTTTTTTACAGGGTTACCAATACAAAAGTTTTCTGGCACGCACATAAAGTTGTCTAGTTTCTGTCTTTCTCACATTTTGCTCATTGTTGCATGTTCTTTTCCTTGGAATGTCAATTTTAGCTTGGTCAATAAAAGATTTCGTACATGTTTTACTGCAGATATACATTTAAAATAAAGAATACGTCGTTGTTTTTTTTTTCGTTTTAAGCACGTTAATTTTTCAGTATGCATAACCATGACAACCATCTACAATTAAAGCCCTTTTCTTTCTGTTTTTTTCCGTAGGTATCATCACCATAGTATGTATTCAAAGTATATAAAGTTGGACAAACTTACTATAGTCACTAAAATGAATACTACTATGCGAGTAAATTTTTGTAGTTAGATATAACCGAAAAATGGCTCAACAGGTCACATGGTACCAAGTGCAAAATATTGTTTATGCAAGTGAACAACAACGCTTTTGGTGCTGTATTTCATCTTGGAAGTCGTGGTTCATGGTGTGTTCAACAATCGCATTGATATGATCTCAAATTTACCATGTTTACACAAAATATGATGCTTTTGCTGGGAAGGATTATTTTATTTACTACAACATATTATATGTTTTCATTTCAGGCACAGTCAGTGGTGGACACAAACCAGGTATTAGAATTGTAACAATATGTCACGCGTATCGTGATATAAGGCTGACTTTACGATACATTTCGATAGGATACACAACTGTTTCTTTTACTGCAATTTTTCCCCGATTTGGGATAAATATTCATCACATTCTGCAATGTTGAAGTTTGCTGAAACCTAGTTTCCTTCTTGAGTCTTAATATTGAGCTTTTAAGAAAGACACAATTGGTTATTCACCTTGATACACTATTTATGTTGTTAGCACGGAAGTTCTCGGAGGAAAAAGGGTATAGTAACCGGTTTCGCATCGAATCCAAATTTCATTGAAATTTTTCGTACCGTGACCAAAAGTATCGCGATATAGTGAATATTCGATAAATCGTTGCATCCCTACCATATATGTCGAAAATATTACCATTTAAGCTGATATTGTTGTTCCATTATATATTCACTGCCAAAAACTCAACCACAATACAAGCAAGACAAGGGCTGCTTCCTTTTTCGGGGCACCTGACCCCACTCCTGCTTGTAAAGGAGTTCGTGGATTCCAAGCCTTTTGATCCTTGTTTTCGTTCTTCTTTTAGTTTCCTTCATATTTGTCTTGTCTCTTTGAATTATCTCTCAAATGTTTTTTCTACACTGGACTTCTGTTTTCTGTATTTTCCTTTCATTCAATTTCCAGCTGTCTGATAAATATAATATATAAATAGATGTCTTCAAAATACAATGTTGAACTTTGCAGTAGAAAATGACATTAACATACCATTAGTTTGTATGGTACATTGAAGTAAGTGCTAACATTTCTTACATATAGTCTTTGTAATGTGTTTATATCAATTACACGATTTCAAAGGTTTCTCTATTTGAAAATAATCTCGTTCAATACAGTATAAATGTCATGTTAATTTACCCATTTTGTGATAGAAATTTGTGGAGGAAACATAATTTATGTATTATATTCAATCCTGGATTATTCAGATGTACATTATTGACTTAAAATTTACATATTAATAAATAGAATAAATGTGTTAATTATTATTACTTTCAGGTGAAGATTCTTTCAAGATGAACATAATATTTTTAGTGGTTGTCCTAGGAACACAGTTATAGTAATGGTGTACGAAGATACTGATTATAGACTTGATGTACGAAGAGTCTGAAACTATTAGCCTTAATCTGCCCATGGTGTCCATAATAGGTGTTATATTGTCTTAGTGAGCTGTTTATGACATATAATTACCGATATCTGCGGAAACGTTTTAATTAAATTAAATTTAATTAACGTATCCATTAGATAACATTACACGTTATGCATGCATAACAGAGACATAAAGACATTGAGTTATCTCGCTTTTGTCACAAACTAACCATAAAGAGTGTTGACCGATTTTTTCTAATGACTTTCATATACACTCACTTATCATTTACATGTGTAACACACGCATTTTCGAATTGTTGTTTTCAAAATGTAAGATGAAAAATATTCACCACAAACATCTTCTCTAGAATTTACAAGGTGAAACCAGAGACGTAAATTTTTAAATAACCAGACAAATTCAAATAAGATTCATGCGGAGGGCGACAAGTCCATATTTTTAAAGTCATTAACGTTAGTGGTCAAACATCTAGTGTACATTTAAAGAGATTTGAGAACAATTAAAAGTTAATGAAGAAGGTTTGGGAGTAAACAAAAATGACTGAATAATATATATATATATATATATAATAGACATTAATTTGAAGATGAAGAAACTGGCGGAAATATACATATTCTATACAATTCAGTATGTCAACCAATTTCGTTATTTCCCAACCTTAGATACAACTGTTTTTAGATTTGGTTTATAAATTTTATAAATATTTATTACAATTCATGATACATTGATATTATTTTCTGCCATTTTCTGCCACGAACAAAACAGCTAATGAATAATTCTTATGGATTTGATTAAAAAAATCCTTGCACTGTCGAAATCATCACTGGGTTTGACCGTTATATCACTGTTAATAAACAAAATATAGAGGTGGTACTACGGTTTCAGCGTTGGCGTTTGTAGACAGGAATGTGTCCACATGATAGCTTTTGTTCCAGTGAACCGTACTTAGATTTTACTAGATAGATTCGTGCTACGAGAAAAAGGTTGGTACTGATTTTGGAGGACGTGTATTTTAACAATCAGCATTCCAATGGGAATTTACTGTGCATTACCTCTCATCAAATTATTTCTTTATTCATATAAAAACTTCATATAAAGCCTTCTACTGAAAGACAGAGAAAGTTGGCTCGACCTTTTGGTTTTACTTTCCGCCATAGATGATGTACACTTCACAATAGTTACATCTAGATATTGACAGTAAAAGCATATTGAAAACAAAGCTTAACGATGTATAGTATCTGACTTTGATTTTGTAATTGTGAAAAATACAAAATTAAACATGAAAATGGCGATACAACCTCTAATGATTACGAGAAAGCTTGTATATTAAACAATTATTTTAGCTCAGTATCTTCTATAGATGACTCTAATGTATTGCTCCCTGACTTCCCAATCAGAACAAATACAGTTTTAGACATCTTCCATATCAGTCCAAACCAGGTTCGGGATATTCTTCAAATTTTAAAATTAGGTAAAGCGTCTGGGCCGGATTATATCAGTCATCAAATGCTTAAGAACACGTGTGAATCTGTGTGTGTACCTTTAGCAATACTTTTCAACTTATCATTTTCTAAAGCTGAATATCCAACACAGTGGAAAATAGCATCAATAATGCCTCTTTTTAAAAACGGCGACAAATCATTGTTTTCAAATTATAGACCGATTGCTCTTTTATCAACGGTTGGGAAAGTTTTTGAAAGGATCGTGTTTAAGGAAGTGTTCAACTACTTGATTTCAAATGGTCTTTTATACAAATTTCAATCGGGATTTATACCAGGTCATTCAACTATACACCAGCTAATAGAAATCTATTACAGGATATGTATGTCATTAGATGATCATTGTGCCACTTTTCTCCTTTTTGTGATATAAGTAAAGCTTTCGACAGGGTCTGGCATGCAGGTTTACTATTAAAATTAAAGGCATATGGTATCAATGACAAATTATATCAATGGTTTAAAAGTTATATCTCCGATAGAAAGCAAAGTGTTTTTATTTGTGATGCGAAATCCCCTTTAAAATATACCAATGCAGGAGTGCCTCAAGGCTCTGTAGTCGGACCACTTTTATTTTTATTGTATGTAGATGATATAGCAGACAATCTGATAAGTCTTTCTAGGCTGTTTGCGGATGATACTTCGTTATCCTATTCAAGTCCAAGTCTTTATACGATCGAAGATATTTTTAACTGTGATTTAGAAACCCTTGCTAATTGGTCTGAGCAATGGCTCGTTAAATTTAACCCCAAAAAGACCAAAGCATTGGCATTTTATAAAAATAGTTTTCCTAGTGATATAGATATACAGTTCCAAGGCGAAAGTGTAGAGTTTGTTTCTAATCATAAACATCTTGGTATTACATTCGATGCCGATGGAAAATTTCATACTCATATTGAAAATATTATAAAATCGGCCAGTAATCGCCTGTGTGCTCTTAAAAAACTAAAATATATTTTAAATAGAAACTTTTTATCACGTATTTATATAATTTTTTAAGACCAGTAATGGAATACGGGTGTGAACTGTGGGATGGGTGCAGTTAAATTGACAGTGATAACTTAGAAAAAATTCAACTTGAAGCGGGACGTATAGTAACCGGTTTACCTTAATTTGCAAGTCGCGAGTCGATTTTTTATGAAACCGGTTGGGAATTATTGTCGGAAAGACGCGAGATAAGAAGATTAAATATGTTCTACACAATTCATAATAAATCAGCCCCAGACTATATTTGTGATTTGTTACCTCCCTTGGTTGGTCAAAGGTCTGAATATAATCTTCGAAATGACAATAATTATATCACACCAGACTGCAGATTAGAAATAACAAAAAAAATCATTTTTTCCTTCTACCATTACAGATTGGAATCAACTTGATCAAGAAACAAAGCTTTCAAAAAATATATACATTTTTAAAACGAAAATCAAATCCAAAACTGAGAAACCTCCTATTTATTTTAGTATCGGTGAAAGAAAAACAAATATAATGCATACTAGGTTAAGAAATATGTGTAGTTCACTGAATGCAGACATATATCGTGTAAATTTAAAACCGAATGCTGCTTGTGCTTGTGGTCACACTGTCGAAGACAGCATACACTATTTCTTTGAGTGCCCTCGCTATAATGAATGCAGAATGATTCTCTAAGAATTGAATACATTCCATATCAATATAGAATTGCTATTAGCTGGTGATGAAAATTTAACTTGTGACCAAAATATTAAAGTTTTTTCCTGTGTTTACTCATACATTAAAAGAACTAACAGATTTAATGATTGAGATACTTTGTTTTGTTATATTGTTACCAGCTTTCTCCAGTCAAACCCAAAAACGTACATTTTCCTCATGTACATTCTGCTTTTTCTTATTTTTGTTTTCATTTTCATTTCAACTTGTAGTGTAATGTATGTACATGTAGAAATAATGTCGCCATTATGCACTTTAACTGCTGTTTATATATATTTATACTGAGAGAGGACATTAATAATGTTGTATAACTTGTGTCCAATCCCTTTTGCTTCTGTTTAGCAAACAAAATATGTTTAAACTAAACTAGGGAATTCACGTCGACGGAATAAGGTGCACTAGTCAATTTTAATAAACAAATAATCAGGAAACTTAACACTCGGAAAAAATTGACGCTTACACCATCACTTCATATGGACTGTTGTTTTCTTAAGCTAGCACGTTATACAGCTCAGCTTGTTGATCAAGTACAAAGCAGGATTTATTCATCGTCATTCATTTATCTGCCGTTGCACGTTAAGCAACTTTCAAAAAGGCACAATCGAAACGAGGTATGTAACTTATCAGACACCATATAATAGGTACATGGGAGTTCATATTAGAATTTTAAACAGATAATGATATGAAAGATAAGAAATATGTGCATTTTATATAGGCCGATATTTTCGGGCATGGATGTAACTTTCGATAATGCTTTCTTACGCAATATTTTCAATCTTGCCTTTGTTCGTTTCAAAATGGAGCACGAATTCTTTTTTTAATATTTATCCTTCCTTTTTATTTTTAAGTTGGTCCATGACACCCCCATAAATAGCTAATGGTTGCTCTCCTACGTTAAACAGTCTTAATATATGATTACTTCGTGCAAAAATATTTTTAATTGTCATTTTTATAACCACTTACGTAAAACTTTCTTCTGCACCGGAAGGTTTAGCTGACTATAGATATGTTGTCGAATTTTTCATATTTGTTAAAATACATGTACAACAAAATTCACAACACTTTTGCAAAGGCGTTACCAAAATTTTATAGTGCTAATTTAGATTTTTAGTTCAATTGTAACTTGTGTTCCAGGGACGTAAGGCAGTAAAAGTAGTTGTCTACACATCATATTGACAAACATTACTAAAATGATTGATTGATTGATTGTTGTTTAACGTCCAGTGGCAAATATTTCATGCATATTCAGGACGGAAACAAGTAAGCA
>JAULBM010305782.1:0-24931 GCA_032357055.1 Geukensia granosissima
ATCTGTTATTGTTAATTTCAAAAGTTTATGTTTGGATTACCCAAGGTGACTTACCGAACGGAATTGCGGACTGACAAGTTGCGGCTAACTTTTCATCTGAGAATTGCGGGCTAACTTCACAGTAGTGTTTATTTCAAAGGAATAATGGAATTAAAAATAGAATTATCATGATTGATTCTCAATAGTTGGTGTTAAACTTTCAGTGACAAATAGATATTTTTGACAGGAAGATTATTTTTGAAACTTCCCAAATTTTTTTTCATATTTTATCGCAATTCGGTCTGAATCAAAATATTAAAAATATAAGAACAAATAAATATGTCACCGACCTAGTTTAAAAAGCTAATATAAAGGGAAAATACCAAAAGGGGGGGGGGGTCAGCGTTCTTTATTATGCTGTTCAAAACAAAAATTTTTTGCAGAAAACTGGGATATTTTTTTTCCTTTCATGTGAAAAGAGTCTACGGAATATGTATTTAATCATGATTTTGGCCCTTGTAATTACCTAATTATCAAAAGGAATTTTCGGTTGGTGAGATAAATTCCATTTATTTACATTGCAGATATATCATGAAAATTGAATTTTTTTAATTTTCTGTTTAAGGAAAAGATATGCACCAGAACATAATAGTTATTCAGGCCCTAGACAATTATTATAAAAAGATCCCTTTGAAACAGCTCGTAATGGATGGTCCGTATGTGATCAATTGCTTAGGCAAATTTCCAGCCCCTGCCCAAACCGTCACAATTTGGCACCTTGTGGCAATTAAATTCCCCCGTTTAACCCCTAGCTCCTTTTATGATTTTTTTGTCTGATAACTTGTTTTCGTCCTGGACATGCATGAAATATTTTCCACTTGGCGTTAAACAATAATCAATCAAATAATCAATTTATTGTCAGCTTCTGCTACATGTCCATATATGTTATCTTTGTTTCATTTACTTAAATTAGCTTTATATAAAGTACAATACGGATGATTTTATGATTGTCCCGTTTCTTTACTTCTTTTTACTGAGGTGGGAATAAACACTAATGCCTTTGACGAACGTAACAGCTGCGTTATATTTGTATCCTTCTGTATAACATTTGTTCATTTTTTTACTTTAACGCTATTTGTCATTTACTTTGCGCCGTTTCAATCATATAATAATTTTGATAACTTTGTAAGTTTGTAACCAGTTTATTAGCCCATATCATTTAGTTTTAAAAATAATCCCTGATTTTAGTTCTATACGCATTATATGTTTCTAATCAATCGGAAAATTACATCCGCTACAACATGCAAGTGCCCTTTTGTATTACATGTTTCTCTTTTTTATAACCTTAAAATATTTATTGCAACAAATAAAATCACTACAACTTTGGACATTTGACATATCAGCAATACATTTCATACATGTCTCATGTGCCTGTCCCAAGAAAGAAATTATGGTCAAAGGTTTTTTATTGTGTTTAATGGTTTGTTATATGTATATTTTTGATAATATTCAGACAAGAGCAAGACTATGTTACGCATACACGATTGTTTATTTGGGACGATTTAGGGCTTTTCACATGAAGTGGAATTCAACCCGTGTATAACACCGAGTTTAAAACAACTAGTGCATGTCTTTATAATCAATCGACACAAACGCAACATTGGGAAGTGCACAGATGTAATTCTAAAAAAGGCGAAAATGTAATCAGCCAACTTAAACACTTTATCTTTCAAATAGTTAACTTCCCCTTTAAACGTAGTAATATCCAAATGCCTTGTAGCGGTCACATGGTATTCGTTAGGAGCATGTTGCACCTACAGCTAACTACTAGAAGAGGGCTAGGCTGCTGACACGAAAACTTTTTAAACAGGAATATGTTGCACTCGCCCTAGGAATAGTTTAGTCGACACTACGATTTGGCTTATCCACAGGAGGATAAAATTCATTTATGTTTTTAAGATTTTAATCTGATCTTCCGACTGACAATTAGTGGCTTCCGCATACTCTGAACATATAATTACCGCATGGTTATATGAGAAGATACCTTTAAAGACGCAGAGACTGCTAACCCCCGATTTTTCGTTGGTCCGCACTGTCAAAAAATGTTAAAAAATTGTGAAGTGCGGTCTTTGTTATGTGTTGTCTTGCTGTTCTTCTTGGACTTGCCGCATCTTTTAATTTCACCATTTGGGAATGAAATTTTCTGAACAAGTGAGACATCTTATCATATAAAATTTAAATTGAGGTAATTAGTCGTTAACTGTCTCCTTGAAATTTATCCCGTACATGTATTTTCAATTATCATACTAACAATTATAATTAGACGTTTTAGTTTTAGTTATTGTAAATCAACAGAATGGATTATTCCACGCTGAACAGTCCTTTCGTCACAAAATACCGTTGCTTCTTCACAGTGTAAACTACCTCTGTATCAAACATTTAGGGCCTGCCATCTTTGTTTTTGGCGGAAGCACTTAAGTTTAACCTAGTTTTATCATTTGAAAAACACCGGGTTATAGCGTACAACGTATAGCAGTTAACAACAAAAACCATTTCAACAAACTGTGACAGTGAGTGCAATAAAAATTAAGGCTTCAATTTCTAACAGAACTCTTCAATAATTTTTTAATTATTTTTATAGTAAGACTTGCTAATATAGTTTAAACTTTTTTAAAGTAAGATTCAAGTTATTATTTATATTAATTGATTGATTGCTGTTTAAAGCAAAATCGGCAATACTTCAGCCCTTTCGTGGCGTTAACATACAAATATAATTTCTTATAAAATAAACATTTAAAACCAACAACATATAAAACAAATTATCGTCTATTTACATAATAAACAAAAGTTATAAGAACAAGTTGCAAAGTGTAAAAACGACATTCATATCACAGTACAATAATATTTGGACAAATAACAAGTTAATATAACAAACAGAATAAGTCCTTAAATCAAATAGTATATAGTCAAGATGCTGATCTATATTCAAGAATACATCGATTCCGAGATCCTGACTTATCTGGGATGACGCAACATGTTATATGACGTTCTCGGCAATTTTGGTTGCAAGCATATTTCCGGTTTATGAACTTTCTAACACAGACAATTTCAACACGTCTCAAACTTCCTTCTAAATTTGTAATTTATGGGAATTTGACTTTTTTCTATGAAGCTTGATATATGTTGTGATGACAGATTTTTGTTTGTACAAATTTTTAAGGATAATTCTTAAAGTTGAACTGACGAAGACGCACGTAAAATTCAAATCATTTTAGAACCAAAATTTCTTTTGTCATCATGTTGTAAATGTTAATTGCAGATTTGCATATCTGAAATGCAAGCCACAAAATGAAATAGAGAGTAATATTACGACTGTAAAGAACATTATTTATGTAAAAATGCATCAGTAAACAAAAGTAAAGCGCAGCAAGTACGAACCTGACGACATATTGCACCTGAGCGTCTTTACTATCACGTGACTAATAAGATAAATATGCTGTCCCGTATCATTCTTAAATCTCGAAAACGACGTTTACAAACCGACGTCCTTGAAATATCCAAAAAATTTGTCGCTACCGACATTGGTTAATAAATATTTTATATTTTATATTGTGTAGAAACGAGGTATAACATCGGCTTTATCCACAAAGTCAACTAAAATATGTTTAGTATTTTGTCTGCATTGGAATAAAATTCACCCACGAGGCGGCTCATTCTCGAAAAAAGACAAGAATTAGCTGTCCTTGTGTGGCAAATGCGACAACTTGATCTCTTCGACTTTGGCTTGAAGTAAAATAATTTGGTCAAATAATGGGCTGTATTTCGTATTTATTAATATATATTTTAAAATCTTAATGGGATTGTATGTAATTTTATATCACAGATTTAAAATCAGTATATGGAAAAGATTACATTGTAACGCTTTCATTGAGGGGATATTTTGTTTTTATATCTACGACTGTGTTTTGTAAGCCAAGTTTAATTCTGCGATTGTGTAGTGAGGGCACATTTGCCTCCATATATTAGCTTTCAACAGGAGAGGTGCGAAGGCTTCTTGAGCAAGTCGTAAGACCCTTGATGATGGATAGTATCGATGATTTCTATATAAGACTTGACCTCTACATAATAGAACCATAGTATAACATCGATCTTAAAACAGATCGATATAAATTTAATTAAATAGATTTGTCAACACCCCAGTCAGTACTTGACACAACTTTAAAAATATCTTATGCCATGAGGCACTTTGTTTTTAACATTGTGATATTCGGCAGAAAGATAAGTTTGTTATCAAAAATTAATACAAGATACCTCGTTTCTTTCACTACTTTTTTAAGGGAGAGTTTTCTTTCAATTGTTTCCGTGCATCAAGTATTTCTAAACGTTAGATAGAAAGGTTCATTAATTTGCAAAAACGCATTTTTAATGTATTTGTTTATGTGCATTTTTGTTTTATCTCCATTTGTTTTCTATCTGAATTTCCTGATAAATGAATTATGTCAGCAAATAGACCAATTTGTTACAAGTTATGCTTAGTTATTTAAAAATTATATTGATTCAATTGACGAACTGTGTAACAAATTGTCTTTGAACATGACCGTTGATTTTGGTGAAACAATAAACGAACAAGATACAAAAAAATTTGCAAATGTTATCAGATTAAAAGCATGAGAAAAATAATGAACTTCCCTTGGAAAGATGGTTAGATCTCTACGGACCATTCATCTGTCGAAGAGTTCGTCGATATAATTTTATACAGTAATAATAACAATTAGGATTAGAGATGTTTTTCACATTATAATGTACTGTCTGAAATTAAGAAAAAAAAAAACTAGTTCTCAAAATATAGAAACTGCATAATTGCAAAACATACATTTGAGTGACTATATTACGCAACGAAATCTTATGCATCAAAAAATTTTAAAATCTTCCAAAGAGGGGCCTAATAGTGTTTTCAATAGGGATATTATTGATAAATTGAATGAACTTCATGCATTATGCATAAGGAAACAAAAGCTGCTACCTTTCAGACTTTTGCTTGAAACATTTCAAGAAACCAGATGCTTCCTATCCACACTGAAGCAACTGGATAACTTAATTGAATTTGAAGTTTTTTGAAGAGGCAAGAAATAATGTAAACAAAAATTATTCGTGAAATTTGGTTATCTAGTATGCAAAACTTTTAGAGAGAAACCGGATATGACTCACATACAACACATGGAAAAGGAAAATCGACCATTACCGACAACGACTTTCCCTTTTAGGAAGACAGAATAAGGTCTCTCCGAAGCCGTCTTTCCAGTTCGTATAAAAAAAATTGTTGTATTGAAGCATAGTGATACAGTCACTTGTTTTATGTAGTTATCACTTTTTATGCACAAATCTTTTAAGCAAAGATCTTTTTTGTGAGGATCTTTGGGAATGCAATTGTTTTAGTTTTATATGAAGTGTACATATTGTATTGGAAACATCTTTCTGCAAAAAGACGACTTTCCAAGTTAGAATCAGGGCTCATCTTTATTTTCCATTCTTCTCATTTGCCCCACTATTTTATCAATAATTTCCTGTTCTTATTATTATTAAAATGTAAAATTTCAAGCTTCTCTTTTTTCCCGATTTATTTCTTCTGTGATTGATTTATGTATAATTGTTTTCTCCTTGTTATGTTTGTGTTTTGACTTTTCAATATCTAGGTGAGTTGCTATAATTTACCAACAATTGTTCTTTCCTATTAAACAATGTTCATTTTGAAGCAGCATTTTTAATTGTCATGATCATTCTTTTTTAATGAATGGATTGGCCAGAAAATGGACTTCTTATTTTAGTGTTATAGATTATAGAATAATTCTGGTAAACGATTTTGTCTGTTTCTTTTTGATTGATTTTTGGTTCATAAACTTATGGCGGAAAATATCAGATTAATATCTGGGACGGAACACTTAGTTTACTTAGTCAATCATACAAGGGGCAGGTGAGTGTTGGGTCGGTGAATTTACTGGCACTAAATTGCAAATTAGACCTTTTGATAGTTGCGGGGAATTAATACTATGTCGATTAGCAACTAACGGTATCTCGTGACCTTGATCTAACACAAGGCACGGCGGTTAAGACAACGGTTGAGCTATAAATATTTATCAACCCAACCAACTTACGCCACATTGGAAAGACTCTACTTTCTGGCGGAAAGAACCGAGTTTCCTTTTCCTTAACCCCAACTAAGTTTGGTCGAAAATTTAAATATTATAAAGTTAAATTTCTCTTTGTTTGCAAAAAGATGTATTCTAGAATTCAGAACAATGCGAAAAACTAACGGCAATGGGTGTATTGAAATTGAATGTCTTGACAAAATTTTCTTTATTCAGATGTTTCTTTTGTTTTTTGGGCTAAAACGCCACTTTCAACATGTTTCAGTCATATTGCGGCGGTAAGTTTTACTGGTGTAGGGAGCCGGAGTACCCGAAGAGAACCACTTACCTTTAGCAAGTAACTGACAAACCTTATCACGTGCAATACAAGTTCAAAGCAAAAAATGTTATATGGTACAAAGTTAAGCTCGCACGCATACCGTATAGGTGATAGGTTGAAGTATCCTGAACAGTTAAGTTTAAATCAACTACACATAAACTTGTGCCACAGCAACTCAGAAGCAGTTCAATATTAATATGTTGTCTCGTAACAAGAGTAGCACTAATGGTCAAATAACTTGAGAAGTTCAATAAGACACTTAGTATTATTCTTAAATACAGAATCTCCTTATCGGTGCAGCTGAGTATAACAAGTAGAGAAAAAAAAACAATTAAATGAAATGAATTCATCAGACTTATGAGTTAACAACCTCGAAAGATATTACTTGCAATAAAATCAATCTTTCCATGAAAATTCTAAACGTTTGTGTTTGCTATACTTCGCAAACATGCTAATGTTTGTTTTCAACTGTGTTTGGATTTTGAGTTAGCTGTCGGAAACATCAAGTTCCTTTTCGAGTTCTTTACATCTTGTTGTCTCTTGTTTAAATTGTCTTTGTACTAAGTATCAACCCCCAAAAAATGGTTTTTATGTCGTTTTGCACAACACTATCCAGTGAATGTCTTTTTGTGTTTTTATGTTTAATTGTTTCTTATCTGACCGGTAGCTGTTAAATATGAACCATAAAAAGTCACCTCCGAACATAGTTTCACATGGGAAAATCAATTCAAAATCTTCTGGTCTTGAACCACTCAGCCAATTTCAACAAAATTTGACAGAAATTGTCCTTAAGTGGTTCTCTTTCAGAATTATGTCCGATAAACTGATTCTTAATCCAAGATGCCCGCCACAGCTGAACACAGTTTAACATAGTATTCTATGGTAAAGTCCTTTAAAAATCTTTTGTGTCAAAAACCAATAGGCCAATTGAACTCAACTTGGCAGCAGAGGTCCTTAAGTGTTTTTTTTCAGAATTAAGTCGGATGATCTAATGCTTAATCCAGGATGGCCGCCACAGTTGAACATATTTTAACATTGGATCCTGTTAGAAATTCACTAAAAAGCATTTTGTTTCAAACCACTGAACAATTTGAATTTAACCTGACAATAAAAGGTCCATAAGTGCAGAAATATGTTACTGTACAATTACCTTATTGGGTTATCCAAGATGGCCATCACCACCATAGCTAAATATTGTTAAACAAAGGATCATATGGGAAAATTAGTTAAAATCTTCTTTTCTGAAACCATTTATCCAGTTTGAACTTAACTTATCAGCAAAGGTCCTTAAGTGGTCTTTTTACTCACCAGACCTATAGGTCATTTGAGCGTTTGTCATCACTGGCGTCCAGCATCCTAAACTGTTACTTAAATATCTTCTCTGAATCCACTTGGCCAATTGAAACTTAACTTTGGAATGTTTGGTGAAATGGTCCATTGGTGGTCCTCTCCTAAATTTATGTCCGATGACCTGGTCCGAAATCTAAGATGACCACCATTGTTGAACATACGATCCTATGGGGAATATTGTTTGAAGATCTTTTTAGAAATTGTGTTGGGTTTTATCAGGCGCCATTCAATATGGTCGCCAGGGCTCTGCATAGTTTATCATAACCCCTTATGTAAATTTTACATTTTCACCAACTCCTCTGAAACCTCTTGGTCAATTTTAACCAAATAGTGGTGGATTTGTCCATACATTGTCATCTATAAAATATGTGTTTGCTTTTGTTGGATGCAATCCAATATGGCCGTCGTGGCTCTGCATAGTTTAACATTGACCATATTTTACATTTAGGCAACTCTTCTGAAACCTCAACGGAAATTAAAAATAAACAAACTTTGGTTCAATGGTTCTCTTTAAAACCTGTCTTCCATTTTGTCGCATGCCATTAAATATGGTTGATAGCTTCTTATAATGAAATATGATAAAGCATTATGGACGCATCTCAACTTGAAATAATTCAGTATCACCTATATTTCTTGCTTCATTATACTCAACAAGTTTAAAATAATAAAATATAACAGAATGATTTATCGACCAAACAAGAAGCATAAAAATGAACCTAGAATAAAGAAATACAATGTCTATCTGAGAGCATTGCTGTGTGAGCGTATAAAATCATCAGATGTATACACATTGGCCTAAAGCATGATAAGGGTAAGTTGTAAAATTTCCCCAAATTTCAGATTTGTTGTAAGTCCTTTTCCTCTAGATCTGTTCCAAAACATTGATTGAATGATAGATTTGGAGAAAATAAATCATGCAAATCCCTGAACACAATCCCAAATTCCAATATTTCCAAATCTGACCCATTGGAAATTTAACTGTTTTAATGTATATAAATAGTTTCAAATCCTTATATCAAACCAGCTTTGAGCCAGGTGAGCGTTTACGGGATCCTAGGTCGTTTACAGCTTGCCGTGGGATGTGGATATGTGACCATTATTGAAGCCCAAAGGGGAACCAATAGATGTTTGTAATTAAAGGTTTTGGATGGCAGTCTCATGAACAATTGTTCCCCACCTCTTTTTTTCTTTCAGATATTCGGTTCGAATATTGTCAGCTGGCACCGAGGGTATTCAAGATGGATAATGTGGGCAAAGAAATCAATGAAATAATAATAAAGCAAAACATTGATCTTGCAATTTAATTTCCGAATTGTTTTTTTAGTTCTTGGCCCTTTTCCTCTTGCAGTTGGTAATACATTTATTACATGTTCGTGTGTAAACTTAATAAGTATGAACTGTTACATTAAAATATATTGTACATGTATTTATGTACAGATTGTTGCATAGTATCTATTAATAACGACGTTTCACTGAAGTTTAAATTCTACTGTCATTTGCTGGGGGGTCTGTGTCATTGACAATTATGCCACATCTCATATTTGTATATTTTATATTATATATATCTTTTGTGAAATGCTTAATAATGCATATTATAATTGCTCTTTAATTCTTTAATTCTTCAAGACGTATAAAAATGTAAAAGTAGTAGCGTTGCTCCTCATACATCATGCTACGATTGAACAAAATTGATGTGAACCAATGTCGAATACTTTTAAAAGAAAGAATTATGGAATATATGCCAGAAAGACACAATCTTCATCTTTTCTGGGTTCTGCACTTCAGAATTTTGTTCATTTCAAGTAGTAGCATTAGAACCAAAATATCGAAAAGTCGAAATCAAAACATCGTAAAATGAAATATTGAAATTCAAAACAAACCGCAGTTGTTGCTACAGGTGAAATACAAGGCAAGAAATCTTCCCCGTTATACATGTTATATCAAGGGTTTTAAATTTACATCATTGCAACATGTTGTCAGCTTATTTGTTTGGCCTTGACATTCAAATATGCTGTAATAAATATTGAGCGTTTTCAAACAATTGACAGTTAAAACCAGCAATATCGCAATATCCAGACAATTGAGTAGCCACCAAGATATACTTGTTTCCGTGAAAATTGCTTCATTAAACCATTTTAAAATAGACATTTGTCCTCAGCCGTCGATCAAATTTGACGCAAACATTTTATCGTTTCAAATAAACGAGTAGAAGAAGGATAAAATTGCACGACTTTATCTTTAAACTTCATAATATCGAATTTAATGCATTCAAAGTGTTTTTTTCTGTAATACAATTTGTCACGATTGTAAAAGCATTCCGAACATTTCAGCAGAAAAGAAAAATAAATCTGATATAAATCAGAATAAAAAATTTACAGACCACTACAAAAAACTGCCACAAGCCAAGGCTCAATAATGTTTAATAAAATCTTGACATTCTTTAGGAAGCGAAGGGAAACCGAAGGGCCAGGCAAAAGAAGAAAGTCGACGGATACGGCAGTATCGAAAAAACGAACTGGGCTGAACCTGCCATGTGCATCATGAAACTAAAAACATGAAACAATGAACAAAGAGGACACAGACAAAAACCGGAGATGAATTCAGGTTGTTCAGAAGGGAAAGAAGTTCCAGCCTTTTTACAGATAACCGCCGCATTGTTCATTCTCCAATCCGGTATTTGACATTACAGGGAAAATGGGACGGTTCTATAGGATAACAAGTTAGACACCTGTCAAACTCATAACTGAAATTTGGATATTTGAATACAGGTAAAAAGAAAGATATTAACTCAAAATTGTTTTGACAATATGACATTAAGTTCATTGTCAGTTGAGAATTTAAATCATAGGGATTAATTTTAAAGTGGCTTCCAACCAATTCTAAGTCGATATCGTTAATTGAAAACCGCGCTGCTTACATTGCTCTGCATCTCCTCGGCATAAACACAATAAATATTTGCACATTAAGGTGAAGTACTCCTGCCCATTGTCGCATTTTACAAAGTCGATTTAGTTTTTGCGTTGGAGGTTGGCCATGTTACCACAGTAATGTTACTATGGGCAAGATATCGTAATCGTGCTTTTTACGGTAAGCATTGCTCTATTGAAATAACTATATCGGTCGGTCAGATATAAAGATGTGAGGTGTGGAGATTTCGTCCATGAAGCTTTGGGATATCACATTGACAGGAACGTGCATACTCCAGTTCCTGGTCTTGGAGATGTCTCATCACCATGACGCTGTCTCTGTCGAAGCTTTCCTCTTTCTAAACACAAAAAGAAGAGAAATGTTTATTTTCATCCAGTCACGCTTCCGAAGCAGATCTAGATTTGCGTGACTCATCGCTGAACCATATCTTCCGCCATTTTGAAATGTCCAGTCCCTCTATCATTTTTCTTGTCAATACTGGCTAAAAGCATGGTGATCTATTGCCGTGTTGACCAAATCAGTTACGGCCGTTTCGAGACTGATTCTTCGCTATTTAGATATCATCTCAACTGCAGTGGTTTTTGCAGAAACAAAAGGAAGACCTAGATGTAGCGATTTTGTCCTGGTATTTTATGCGTGGTCTGCTAGTCCTCGTACGATCGTTAGTAGAGCAAGTCTGATGGATTCTGTTAATAGGCGGAAAAAAGTAATTAGGTTAACATTTGTACTTCTTTCAATTCACTTTTGGAGGCAACGGGTTGTAGACGAAAACGAAATCAGGGAAGAAAGATACGAAAACGGTAATCTTACAACCTTCACAAGGTGCTGTTGTAAAGGAAAACGACTGATGCTGGTAGAATTTATACATTCGACCTAAGTTCAAATTTAGTTATACCTCCAAGAAGACTTTGTCGGCGTTTGTGTAAAGCAGACTTTAGGAAATTAAAAATAAACCAACACTTGGTGGTTTAAATATTTGGACAAAAGGGCAGATTAGGCATTTTGATGATTTAAACGTCAAAGCTTATCTTTTAAAAAACTTTATGTTCCTAGACGATGGAATTGGTTTTTTGTGAAAAAGATCATTTATCTTCTTTTTCAAAAGTTTTGTTTGCTGATGGTCTCCACAGCGGACTTTCTTTAATGGTGTATACTACTGGAAATTTGTACAAATGTCTTCTCTACATAGCCTATGGAAATGATATGTGGTGTACATTATCCTTAATTGGTCCTCTGCAAAAGTTATGTTTGCCAGGCCGTTCTGATATTCAGGACCATTGCCACATTCATAAAATTGAATTATGTCGGAAATTTTGTCATTTTTCTTTTCTTGTTACACCCCAAAGGCGATTGATATGATTTGTTGTGTGGATAATACTTGAATGGTCTTCTACCAAAAAAAAATGTTTTTAATGCAAAATCGAGCATTAAACATCGGCGCCATAGTCGGACTTATTCAAAATTGAATCATGCAAGAAATTTGTTCATCTTACTTCTCGCCTGAAACCACCAAGGCTAATGGGATGAGTTTTTGTGAATAATACTTTGAAGGTTCTCAACAAAAGCTTTGATTTTTGTGCTGTTTGAATAGTCAAGATGATGACTATTGCTTTAATTCGATTTAACATTGGAACCTTCTTGTATATGACTTGACAAGGGTCGTGAAGCTGCGTTTTTTTCCAAAGAATTTGGCTGAAAAATGAGACGTTTCCAGTGTCTATTATTCTACATCGTTTGTTTTTAAAAATGCTTTTAAAAGAAATGCAACAGTTTTTTAGTTTAATTTGTTGTACAACGGTAACATAGCACAAAGATATTGCTTTACTATTAGCCCTATTCAAGCTATTTAAAACAGCCAAGTCATTTTTCAAAATATTGATGTGCCCTGTATTTGTTTATTAAACATTGTGTTTGATTTTGTTTGTATTACTGTCGGGCAACTTATGACAGATTTTGTTAGATATATTTGCCCGTGAATATCTGTAATTTGTTGACTTTACCCCGCATTTGTGTTCTTCAATGCACAGATGTAGTGTCGTCGACATCTACCAAAGAATTCCAATCAAACCTGTGCTAGGGGCCGTCTTGAACTGAGGCGCTGTTCATTTGCTTGGAATTTTCTTGTACACATGAGATTTTTGTGTCATGAATATTTAGTCCATATCCCCCTTTTTCTATTTAATTGTGAAAATACTCCGAAAATGCTTGATTTGACACAGTTTTGTCGATTTTGATATAGATTGCACAAAAACATCACAACCAAACTTTGCACTATTAGAGGTCTGTCATGTACAATTGTTTAGTTAAATATCTTTGTTATATTTTTGTGCGAACATATAAATTTTAAGCAAAATGTCTCCAAAAAGTTGGTATTTTAACAGTAAATGTTACATTCTTGTTGAAATATTCAAATTTTACCTGATTTGTAAAATTCATGAAACTAATATCAATTTAAGTTATGAATTATGAAAAGACGGCTATGAAACAACATTTTCATATCAACTTATTTTTGTGTCTTAAAATCTTAATTTGGACCAACTATTGACCATAACATATCTACTCCTTTGTTAAAATCTCCTTTCGTCAGAAACGTCCATGGTGATCTGATGATTAAATTAACTTGATTGGCTTATAATCATTGAATGATAACCTATAACATTAACGTTTTTGTTATGATCAGTATTCCACCGCAGTTTGATTTGTATTATAACCCAAATGCTTCCAAATATCTTTTTATTCTTTTTTTTGATAATAGAAATTGATATGTGGTATGATTGCTTATGTCATCGAAAACGTGGAAATCTACTGTTTGTCCTAAGGTCTACAATAACTTTGTTATCAGACAGACTTGATTTTTGCATGTCGGTAAAGTCCTTTCAGTTCCTTTAAATAATGGATTTTTACCGTCAAGCATCTTTTATTTCCCAACAAAATTTGTTCATTTTTTGGTCAACAAAGATGATGACAGTACGTACCTTATTCCACTTTCGCTTTTGTAAAAGATCAATTTGCTTTCGAGATTTAATAAGTTTTGTCATTATAACAATATAAACTATTTCTTACCGTTATCCTCGGCAGGTTCATTCTAAGGCTGGATTAAGATAGCTAATCAAAACAGTCAAGCCTCAAATCCATGAGCACTTCAGTCGTTACTTGACTATTCCAATGAACAGATCTTTAAAATATCACAATGAATGGCGAAATAAATTCTAAAAACAACAATGCCTAGTCTTATCCTTCTACTTATTTTTTTTAGAATTTCAACAGTTTCTAAGTGAGTTGCATTCGAGTTGATCGCATGTACGAGTGCCCCTATTTACGTGTAATTAACCGACTTTCCTAAAAATGGTTATATCCGCAATTAGTTTTTTGCACGTAAGTTTAAAAGTTTTTTAAGGCGAGAGGCGAAAAACTGACCATACATCTAATGTTCTTTGTACGGACGTAGCATAATTTGGAATTAACAACTTTTTAAAGTGTTATTTTTACAAAAAAAACCCCCAAAAACTCGCTAGCTGCAATTTCCCATTATTTAAAGGAGCATAAGTTTAGGTTGCTGGAAACCTCTGCTTATAGCCACTGTGACCTTGAATTTCCCCCAAGTGACTCAATAGGTTTATTGTTCCCAAAAGGTTCAATCCACAAACATTCATTCAGATCTATTTGTGCAAGATTTATCACAAAGTAACCCCGAAATTTAGTACAAAAATATTTATAGCCAAGGTGACCATAACCTATAGTGAACATAGAGCCAACAAATGTCTTTATCTTTCCATAGAAATGACCCATTAAAATTTCCCCCAATTTAAAGCCGAATCCAACTTCTTTGAGACTTGATCAAAAATAAATTGTCATATTTTAAGCATTTATGAATATCATTAATAAAATAAAAAGGTTCATTTATTAAAAGGCGGTTATTCAATTGACTTTGTAGAATGCCTTGACAAATCAAACTGTAATCTGCCTCTATTCAATATGACCAATATGCCGCTCAACTGTAAACGATTTAATTATTTTCGGACATTTTAAGGCTAATTCCATTCGTCACTGGACAGGATGATAGATGGTGGTTGTGCCTTGCATATTAATTTAATTGATTTTATCACATTAATGCGGAAAAAACAAGATGTGAACAATCATTATTTAAATTATGGTTTTCGTGTCTATCCGATATTACCAAGTGTAAAAAGTACAATTCAGAACCGATTTGTGAGAAAATGCAAGAAAGCAGATTACACAAGAATATACTCATTAGTCCATTAAAAGACAGATTTATGAATTTATTTTTCTCAATTTGATTAAATTAAGTGCTTTCTCTTTCATTCAGCTATGTAGAGTCAATTATGCCCTATTGTCCTCCTAAAATAATGACAAGTATTACATGCATGTTGTAAAGGCCCAGTGCCAAAAGACAACTACAGCTATTATTAATGTTATATTCTACAGTAATATAGAAAAAAACAAAAGTTGGTTTGATTGTTCATAAGACAGCAAAAGAACCTGTAAATCACAAATTCCCACAGCTTGCAATCAGGCCAATGGACATATATCCACACCCTAAGACTAGCTGAAAAAGGCCCCAAAAACAAAATGTGATGATATCCAAATGGAACAACTATACTGTATCGTCAAATAAGTAAACAAGGTAACACAAATATCATTCAAACACAAAAACATCGATATCCCTTGGTCGGGGCACATATGTGGCGGGGTCAATCTTGTTTGTGAATACTCAAAACTCCCTCCTAGGATCCGTTGTTAGCCGTTGATAATAGTATTTTCCACAGAAATAGCTGACACGTTAGCTTTTGAATGTCTATGTTTTATCCGTAGCAAAGAGATTATAAAAGATTGTAGCAATGAAAAAGTTTGCATCTATAACATTTCTTAATATTAAATTTCAATTCGATCTTATTTAGGTCTTTGCAAACTGGTAAAAGAGTCCTTTTAACTTCAGCAAAACTGCAAGTAACGTTGTAAAAAAAATTACTTGAGGAACTTATGACGTCTTCCACTGTCATACAATATCAAACGATACTATTTTAGCATGTAAATTTTAAACAAATTATAGAAAAAATCTAGCGAAATGTTCTTCAAATCGTCTCCATTTAATATTGTTCCTGACTCTGCAGCGATATCACAGCAGATATAACATGTATTCACAACGTTAACAGCGATCAGCAGGAAGCGGTTCTATCTCCTTATTCCAATACACAATGATTAGAGTGCCGAGGAACATATACTAAGCGACAAGATGAAAACATTAATTTTTCTGCTCACTACACTTTCCGGAGGGAATCTGATCATTGTTTATTTGGAAAACAATTAGATTAGCTAACACCGTAGCAGAGAGCACCTTTTCCTGCTGATCGCTGTAAAGGTTGTGTTAGTTCGCTGTAAAGGTTGTGCTAGTTCGACAATGAATATAATGCGTTAACTTTATAACTGGAGGAAAACAAACTGCACCAAGGCCACTCATTTTCAGATATTTAAGTCGTTAATCGTGAATATGGCTTAGCGATTAACACGTGCCTTGATAAATAGCTTTTTGGCACAGAATTTAAAGATGCACCTACCCATTTGCGGTATGGATAGTACCTCTGACCTTAAATGACGTATTTTGCTTTTTCAACGTTTTAATTTTGGAATTATTCCAGGGTAACACTCATTTAAGGCATTTTCAAGTTTTCTTACATTACGTTTTATAATTCAGTATAAAGATATTGATATTATAATATTCTTATGTTTCCTCTATTATTCATTTTATTCAGTATATTGTTTTTTATTTTGTCATTGATAGCTAGAAGTGTATATGTTTTCACATATTGACACAACCTTTTCATATATGTAAACCTACATATATATAGGATAATTAACATTTTGTTTTGCTTTCCAATAATATTTCACGTGTTGTACATGAAGACCTGATTATACTAAATTAATTAAATATTATAAAACCGCGCAAATAAAAAGTCCAAAATTTAATTATTGTCAGCATTTTGCTAATTGTGACTCTCGGAATGTTTCCACAGTATTATTTTAAACCCTGTCATCCATTCGGAATAACACTTATCAGCCTTAAAAATATAAATCACAAAAGAGAAAATGCATTTGAATCCAACGTGCATGAAATTTAGCTACCTATAACTTTAATCAATATTTCTTCGTGAAACCGATGAGAATAACAGCTTTAATCTAAATTAACCACATAAAATTGACATGTACAAATTCCTTTTTAAAAAATTTAACAACCTTATGCAATTCCTAATAATTGGAAGTTGACAAAGGAAGTTTGGAAAGATTATACACTCATTAATATCAATTTTAAACTTGCAAACAACATGAAGAATGATACCGCGAACAAGTTGAATGAACTGAATTATAATTCCGCGGAAGCAATAAATGTTTTAGCAGTATGATGAAGAGCTTTTGACAAGATATATAAAATCTGTCTACAGGTATAAAATGTTTTCATGCACTGTGTTTGGCCGTTTTCTATTTTAATTCATGATTAATATTATATCCAAACTAACCATTATTGAAAATTTGCAAGAAAATATAGTATAAATCTTTATGACAAAGGATTTTTTGCTGTTTAGCATGTAAAATTGTACTTAAAAATCCAAACGATAAGTATACAATGCCAGTTAAATGTTTATATTGACCTGAAAAGATAATTTGGTATTCAAATTCATGAATTCATGGTTTACTGACATTTGCGGTTTTGTGAACTTCTAAAAGCACTGAAAATAAGAAAAAGCATCGAAAAGTATCGCACTAAGTAGTTTTCACTGCCGTTGGATTTGGCTTCCTATTTCGATTTATTTGGATTAGAGTGCTTCTTTTGCTATGTTTGGATCTTGGACTTCCCATGTTTTGGTTCTAATGATACTAATGAGAGGTTACTCCTTCAAATGTACCTAAAGCATACCGAAATTTTCCATATTTTTAACATTTTAATTTTGTATATTGTATTATACCGCAACTAACCATTATTGAAATTTTTGGCTAAATATAGTGTAAATCTTTAGGATTTTTTTTTGGTTAACTATGTAATATTTATTGTTGTGAATCTAAACGATAAGCATACAGACTAAGTTCAAGTTTTATATTATTTCACTACTGTTCAATATTAAAGTTCAACCTCAAAGTTACATGTAATATACAAATTGCAACAAAGACAATTTTGCTGTTTCGCACCAAATTTTTTTTTACTTTTATATTTTATTGCAACTAACCATTAAAAAATTTATTCCAAAACATTTTTGATATTTTGCATAAAATTTTTACCTTTTCCTTAAAGGATTAGTTTTTTATTCAAATTCATGATTTAGATTATATCGCAACAAACCTTTTTGCAAAAAATATAGTGTAAAAATCTTTATGACAAATGATATTTTGCTGTTGAGGCATGTAAAATTTGTATTTATTTTGCTATTTTCACAAAAAATGTTTACTTTTGACCAGTAAGGATAAGTTTGGTAATTCAACTTCATGATGTATATTATATTGAAACTAACCATTATAAATATTGTCCCCAAAAATGTGTAAATCTTTACGACAAAGGGTTTTATGCTGTTGATCATGTATCAATTTGTAATTGTATATCCATAAGATAAGTATATAATCCCAGTTTAAGGTTTAAATAATATCTCAACTGTCAAATATTAAAGTTCTTGTCTAAAAATCAGTATAAAAATATGGGAGAAAGAAAATTTTGCAGTTTGTTTCCATGTTTTTTCTACTTCTGACCTTAAAGGATAAGTTAAGTATTCAAATTTAAGATTTGTTTTATATCACACCTAACTATTATTGAAATTTTTGCAAAAAGTATACTTTTAATCTTTACGACAAAGAATTTTTTGCTGCTAAGCATGTAAAATTTGTACTTGTGAATCCAAACGATAAGTATACAATCCCAGTTCAAGTTTTATATTATATCGCCACTGTCCAATACTAAAGTTCTTGCCTAAAATTTAGTATTAAAATTTGCTATAAAGAAAATTTTGCCGTTTTGCATAAATTTTTTTACTTTTTAACTTAAGGATAAGTATTCAAATTCTAGATTTATATTATATCACAACCAACCGTTATTGGAATCTTGACTATACAGAATTTTCGTTATTCAACATGTAATATTTGTACTTCTGAATCCAAAAAGATAACTACATAATCCAAATTCAATGTTATATTATATCGAAAAAACGCTTACAACTTCTAAATATATCTGTATGTTCTTTATTTGTATGAAGGTCTTCCCACTGCTTCTTAAATTAAAAAAAATTTATCTTATGTAAGGAGGCATTATCTTTAATTTTACAGGCGCATATTAACAAAATGTACTGACTCGGACTATTGACGTGCGGATTGTTTGAAATGAATTGATTTGGGGAGTTATTAACGTTCTTCACATTAAATTAATGCTCTTAGTCAGACGGTATTATGTGATCACTTTCAAAGCGGTCATTTATTAAATTTAGATCAAGCTGTAATAATACTTGACAAGAGCTTTTCTAATTCTTGACCGGAGCTATTTCAGAAAAGAACTGCTATATACAGAGGGACTAGAACTGTTATAAAACACCGCTAAGACCGCTTTACGTCTGTTCTAAGTTAACTTATAACAGTACTCATGACTGCTTTGCATGACCAGTTGGGCGATAGGTTAGAGCCGGTCGCATCTGTACAAAGGAAATCGAGCAGGTTATTACGTGTAATCCATCTATAACAACAAATGTATGCCTTAAGCTTGTTATGAATGCATGCTTCGCTAGCATTTAAAAAAGCAAAAAACTGAAATTAACATGCTAGTTTGTGTCCTTGGAACTCATATTTTATATCATACATGTATTAATTTGTTCCCCTCAATAATAAGCCGCCAATTCTATGGCGATCGTGGATTATTATTTAAGCTTTGATCAATCTACTTAAACGCATCCCCGTTTACATGGAACTGACATCATCCCACAGGAATTTACCTAGATATACTTTTTCATATTTTAAAGGCACCATCATCAGAACAAAAGAAATAAAATAACCTTGTTAAATAATCTGCAATACAATCAGACTTGGCTTGATGTGACTATTTATTTAGATATTGTCGTATCATCTAATTTTTTTAATTAGGACAGATACATGTATATTTATGTACATACAAGTAAGCAAATATACAACTCATGAAGGTTATCTGACATTATTAACTTAAATCAAATAATATACGTGGGCTTATCAAAACATTATATAACACTGCTTATTGCAGTTTTGACTACGGCGCCCAGATAAAACAAATTCAATTTACTGTAATTGATTAAGGAAGAAATGTATTTGAAACGTACCAATTTTTTAGTAGAATACTTTATAAAATAGCCTAACATGAGTCGAATGTAAAATTGTCAGGATATTGCACAATAATTTATAGAGAATATACAATTTAATTCGACAGAATGTTAGACTTATTTTGTGCAATATTGCTAATAAGATTGACAAGCCAATTTATTTCTGAGTCAAATCTATTACAAAGACCGGAGGTAAATATGAAGCGAAAAAAACCAACATGTAGACGTATATTCTTATTTGAATAAGAAGCAAGTTACTTAAATTGTCTTCCAATTTCATGATGTTATTTAAGTGGCCTTCAATGCTCGAGGTACACATATCGTATCAGCGCATCCGATCGGGGTTGGGATAATGAAGTTATGAAAGCATAGCCGTTGTGCATACTTGGTATCATGATTTAAGAAATAATTCATGGCAACCATAAGTTTGTTGATGATTTTAATATAGGCTGGAGTTGTTTTAATTTTGATAAAATTTGTTAAAACAATAACAGCCCGTGTTAAAATAAAATCAAACTTATGGCTGTATGATATATTGTAAATACGTAAATATTAACAAAAATGCCGTTTGTTTTTGTATACGCTGCGAACAAAATTCAACGGGACGTCGCGACTTTTGTGCTCAAAACACTTCGTAAATTCATAGCGCCTGCAAAACATTAGTTTATTTATTCGATATTTTACCATGGGTAAATCCTATTGACATTACCAGTAGTTGATACAAGCTTACCGATTTAAAAAAAAATATGGTGTTACTTGGTATGCTATATTGTCTATGTACATTTCAATGAGAAACCCCTCATCAGTTGCATTAGAACCAAAACATAGGAAGTCTGAGATCAAAACAAACCAAAAAGTTCTCAAATTCAAACAAATGGCTAAACAATTCCTTATTCGACTACTTATTTTGTGATAAATTTATATGAAGTAAAAAACTGTATTAATAAAAACACCATGCTCTTTACCGTTTGAAGCACCATCTATTGAGTGACATGTAGGTGACCATTTGCACTTGAAAAAATTATTTGCCTTGCCTAGGCACTACATGCGGCCAATAAAATTGTGGTCAATGACGACAATTACATGCAATGCCAAACGGTATCTTCAAACTATTTTTACATTTATAGTTTTTGTCAACTTGCCATTCGAATGAAATCACATAAAATATTATCCTCTAAACAAAATCGAATTGATAACTTTCTTCGATTATTTTACTGTTAACGGCGTTTTAGTGCTTAATAATGGAGGAAAGTTAGTAATTATCAGCTGACTTTTAGATTCAATAGTTTTGATAGGCACGCGCTTGGCATTTATTAGTAATATATTTTCATAGATTGTCAATGCCTCATATCTATTCTATTATAATGTTGGATTCATGGAGCATTAATATATCATGTGATTCGTCAAGATATATTGTAGTTCCCGAAAGACAATGCTCGAAGCGAAAACAACTATCCACATCGAATTACAGTTATATCCCCAGTAACAATGTTTATTTGCCAGCATGAGTTGAAAATTGACATAAACGTTTAAAAAAATTCGATAAAACACCTACACTGATAGGTTTACAAGGACTATTTTTCATGTCCAATATGACAAAGGTTGTGAGTAAGTCATGCCTGGGTTGTGCTATTGTAATTTATCCTTATTATTTTTTTATTTCAATGTTTTGCTTATAGTAATAGATTATCATAACTAATCAAAATTCAATATTGCAATAAATACATAGATACGTTTATTTTTGTAGAATCCGTTCGTGGTCCTGTTTGATCAAAAAAATCTTGTGAAATCAAGATACTCATTTAAAAGATAACATAGTATTAGTATTATGATTTACACATTATTAATAAAAATACTGATTTTGAATAATACTTCCTATGTTTTGATGCAGTTTAATGCTACTGATGAAAGATAACTTTGTGAAATAAACATAAATCTGTTAAAAATTCTCCATATTTATGCAATATTGGTATTTTGTTATTTCAAATAAAGAAATAAACATTATTTTCGAGGGAAAAAATTCTGACCCCGATTTTTGTAAAAAATAATAATCTAGCCAGCATCTGGAAAGAAAAACCTATTTCGGCCCACTGTCTGGCCATTGGAAAAAACAAATTTTCTTACATATAGTCTACATGAAAAAATTATCTGGCCTGTGAAGAGGGCAAATGAAAAACAATTTTTCCCACATACAAATCAAGCCCACCCCCAAACCACCGGAAAATATAATGGTTCGTGCCTTAAGTGGATAGTTGTTCTGCAATGTAGATGTATTGGTAATATCTCATCTCCTATCAATGAACATTATAAGGCCCAGATTCATTTGGGATTTAAGGTAAGTTTATCAGATATGGATTTTCGATTCTGTTGGGTATGTAGCTGTACCAATAACATCTCGTATCATATCCATTGAGATAATGTACTCAGTCAGGGTCCATTGACAGTAAAACTTCATGTGGAAGTTTGTGATTAGGTCAATGTTGCAGGACCTGCTTTATAATCCATGCAACATGATAATAGTAAACATTGAAAATCGGTATGCCATATTAAGGGATTGTGCAATAATTATCTGAGGGAAGGGCCAGTGTACAGCAATAAATAGCTTTAATAAAATATGTTCGCCCTGCTGTCATAAATGTAAAAAACTTCACGGCCAACGTTTTATTGTATTTCAATAAAGAACATGAAAATTCTTAATATTTGTCTGTCAAGATGACACAATACCTTTTAGGTTAATAAAAGCAATATATAAAAACTGAAACCATACTTTTTTCTTTCTCAGATTTCAGTCATATTAAATATCTATCCTCAATACATATTTTTCTTACTACCTTAAAAGATTTATTGTATTTCAATAAAGAACATGGAAATTCCTCATTTTTGTCTGTCAAGATGACACAATACGGTATTAGTTAATAATTCAACGCTTGCAAAGCAAAAAATAAAAACTGAAACCATACTTTTGTTCTTTCTCAGATTTCAATTATACTTAGTATCCATCCTCATTATACATTTTCTTACCACTTAACAAGTTTTATCTTATTTTGATAAGAAAAAAATGGAAATTCTAAAGATTGAACTCTGAAGATGACACAATACCTTATCACATTATTCATTAACACTTGCAAAGCAACATATAAAAACTGGTGCCATACTTTTGTTCTTTCTCAGATTTCAATCATAATAAGTATCTATCCTCAATATACATTTTCTTACTACTTTCTAAGTTTTATTGTATTTCAAAAAGAACATGGAAATTCTTAATATTTTTCTGTCAAGATGACACAATACCTGTTCTTTCTCATATATAAATAATAAATAAAATCTATTCTATATGTTTTAAAATAATTTTTTTCAATTAAAAAAACATAGAAAATTTGAATAAATGATTTGTTTTTAATGAAGACAACATACCTTTTCGGTTAATAAGTTAATTCAAAAACTAAGACTTTTCTTTTATCTCATACATCAATAATCAATAATCTATTTAATTTTGCTCAATTTTAATTTCTGTTAGCCAACTGTTACTTTATTTCAATAAAAACATCTGGACTTCTTTCTTTATAGCTCATACTACACCTTATTGGTAAAATAGTTTTGTGTTTTAAAAGTTATTAAAACAATAGTTCGAAGTATTTGTTTAGAAAAAACTTGTGTTCTCGTCGTCGTTAGGCTCTGTAGACAGGTTCGTTTCCGAAGGATAAGTTTTGTTCTAGTTAACCAATTATTTTTATATTTTTGGACATCGATAAATGGTTCTAATTAAAGGTTGGTATTGATTTTGGAGGATCTAACCACACCCGTTTTTAGGGAGTTGCCATAAGGGGTTTTTCTCTTGTTTGAATGCAAGTTCTGTATTTCTTGTCCGACTTTGCTGTTTTTTTTCTTTGTATTCCCCATGAAAAAGTCATCATAATAGGCCACAAGCGTCAAGACCTATCTTCCTTATATTGAAATATAAGGGGTCCAAAAATGGTCACGCCCTTATTTTTGAAACTTCTCATCAAGTTTTAATGAGGTTTTTTGCTAATGATTCTTTATGAAAAATGCAATTAAAGTTACTCCAAGCATTTTTCGTAAAATATACACGTTTTGATATAAAAGGGGTCAAAGGGTTTAAAAAATGGGATTTTGTAGATGTGATTTTTTTTTTATTTTTCATCCGATTTTGATTAGGTTTTCAAATGATTCCTAATTAAAAATTTAACAAAAGCGACAAGTTTTGAGGATAATATGATACAAAAAGATCACTTATCCAGTCTTATTACTGTGTCCAACACTTTACCGTGTCCACCTATACTGTGTCCAACACTTTACTGTGACCAGTACGTTATTATATTTTGAAAAAAATACTGTGTCCACACTTACCCAAACGTTCATTTGTTCGCCTTTCTTATGTCAACGTGATGCGGTCGTATCATGCTGCGCTTGCGAAGCACCTGAGTTATAAAAAAGTTTATGCCCCGCCAAAAGACTTAAAAAACTTATCACCCTGTTTATTATTTTCTACTGAAAAAAGCATTTACCCCATCTTGCATTTGCACCTGCCAATCCCCCAGATAAAAATTGCACAGTTCCTTAAGTATGATTCCTTCAAATTTCGATGGACATTTTTTACCGTTAGGTCTCAGTCATGGTTCACTGATTGCTTTTTCAGCTTACATGGCTTAAAGGCACATGTGAGCTTTTGAGATTGCTAAGCATCTGTGGTCCGTCCACACTTCAAATGTCCGTCTTATTGTATAAACGAATGGGCAAGTTTTAACCAAACTTTGGTCGATTCTTCCTTGGATGACCCCTTTCAGAACTGAATCAATCGGTTACGATCCACTTAGACATTGATGCCATTACAAAAAACATAAAAAGGTGGCAAT